>PVIU01000444.1:230657-322971 GCA_004026605.1 Ondatra zibethicus
AAAGAGGAAGAAGGGAAGAGAAGGAGAAGGGGAGGGGGGAAGGAGAAAGAGGAAGAAGGGAAGAGAAGGAGGAGAAGGGGAAGAGGAGTGGGGGGAGGAGAAAGGAAGAAGGGAAGAGAAGGAGGAGAAGGGGAGTGGGAGGGGGGAAGGAGAAAGAGGAAGAAAAAGGAGATAGGAGGAGGGGATAGGAGGAGGAGAAGGGGAGGAGAAGAAAAGTCAGGCTGTGGCATGCTGGTGCCCCACACTGGGTGCCCCCCCCGGCCCCCCACACACGTGTACATGATAAAAATAAAATGTAATGTTTATAAATGGAACCAGTGGTGCATCTCGGTGGCAGAGTTCATGCTTCTCTGTATTTCATATCCAACATCTAAAGTAATCAATAATAAAAACAAAAATAAAAGATGGCACGATAACAGGAACAGCCTGGACAGGAAGGCAACAGAGATGGGCATCAAGGCTGCCCTGAGAGGACACAGCCCGTGGAGGAGAGAAGGCTGTATGCCTGAGGCCCAGCTCTGACCTCTCAGCTAGGAAAATATTTGCATAACAGAACTGGTGTGTTCATGCCCAGTTCTTCCATTGGAAAAACCTGCAAGTTGGACAATCCCCGGGAAAGGGATGCACCTTTTTATTTTTGTTTTTTAAAGCTATATTCTTTTCTGACTCTCATGAGTTGAAGCCTTTTGTATACAGTGCAAATTCAACTTTAAATTAGAACTGCATTTTCCCCCACTCATCTACGCCTTAGTATGAAGAAAGCATCAGGAGGCAGTTTGTAGGGTAAAACCGTTTCCTCGGGCCGGGTCTGGCCTGATAAGGGCTTCCTAACCCATCCCTAACCCTGCAAGCCCCGCTCATCATAGAGCAATTAATTTAGAAATACCTTAAATCCAAGAATTCCCCCGAGACTGGGAACACAGTGGTAGAACACTAACTAGTACCCACCATGCCCTGGGCTTGGTCTCCAGCATTGCAAAATTAAGATAAACGAGAAAAGAATAAAAGATGTCTCTGGCTGCTCAGCCTTGCTGTCCTCCCGGTCTCTGAGAAAGTCCTGTCTATCCCACATAACTTAGTATTTCTAGTTTGCCTTTACTGTTCAGCATTATTTGGTGTATATTTATCTTAGCCATGCCTCTGCCTTTGGGGGCAAATTCTTGGTGACTGCTTCCCCCAGCACAGGGTGGCACACAGGACAGGTCTGTAAGAAACCCTGACAGTGATGGGGCCGATGGTGCTGGACCATCAGTGGAATTCAGGGACTGGGAGGAGCCAAGCTTGGACCAGACAACTGGGCTAGGTCACTTGTGACCTTAAAGGGAGCATTTCCAATAATGCAGGATGGAGTAGGGGCAAGGAGGGAAGGTGAGTGAGTCAGAACCCAAACAGTGGCGTCAGAAGTGGCCTGGAGAATCTGTGTTAGGAGTTTGTCAGCCAAAGAAGGGCAGGTGCCAGAGGCCATTAAGAAGGGGGTGGGAAGCAAAGGATAGAGGAGCTCAATGGTAGGACTAACCTTGGCTAGAAAGTGGGGTTCCCTCCAGTCTTACTCCATTTGGTATCGCTGCAACAGAGTATACCCAGACTGGGCAATTGTAAAGGGACAAAATTTATTCCTCATAGCTTTGGAGGCGCAGAATTACAATATCAAGGTGATGGCACCTGTCTGGAGTCTCCTTGGCTACATCATTCCTCTGCACGAAAGACCTGGGAGAGAAGGATAAAGAGAGAGGAGAAGGAAGAGATGGATAGGATAGAGGGAGGCAGGGAAGAAAGGAGGGAGGGAAAGAGAGGAAGAAGTAGATGATAAGAGGGGAAGGACTAGTGGGGGAGGAAGAGAGTGCAAAGTGGGGGACTGTCATCAGGAGCCCCCTATCTGCTCATAAGGTCTTACAGAGGAACAGGTTTAAAAGCCTCGCCCCCACCGCCAGCATTGCTTCCTTACTTCATAGTAAAACTTTAACCAGTGCTCAAAGCATAGACTTACGGGGAAGTGTTCAAACAAGTCCTTTTCGGAAGGAAGGAAGGAAGGAAGGAAGGAAGGAAGGAAGGAAGGCAGGAAGGAAGGAAGGCAGTAAGAAAGGATTCAAAGACAGAAAGCAGGTGGGGAGGGAGCTGGGAGACCTGATGTCAGGCTCTTCTCCAAGCTCCCACCTCTCCTCTCAGGCCCCTCACAGTCAAGGCTTTGTTAACAGTGGAAGAAGATGCTGAGACGCCAGGATGATGCGCAGGAGAGCCAATGTGCCCAGAATCCGTCCAGTAGTTACAGATCCAGCAGGGTCCCCATGCTAAAGCCCCAAGGCTACAGTGGCTACAGTGGCCTGAGTGCTCTCCTGAGCAGGCCGACAGGAGGAGAAGACCAGCCCAGGCAGTGAGAACTTAGTTCCAGCAATGTTAGGATAACTGCGATTATGGGGAGTGCTCCTGCCGGGAAATGAGTGGAACACAGTTAAAGGCCAGAAAGATTATCCCAGGCAGCCGCTGGAGTGAGGGGAAGGGTGTAGGTGAGAGAAGGCTGAGGCTAAAGGGAGGAGCAGGCACAGATCACAGGGGCTGAGGCTTCCCTCCGGGCCTCACTAGCAGGCTGTCGTGGAGCCGGCAGAGAGGGAAGGCACTGGGCAGCTGAGAGGCCTATGGAGCAAGAGAGGAGTCAGTGGAAGAAGGGGAATGGGCTGGCTGGCCGGCCGGGCGGGCTGGCAGGCTCACTGATTGGCCAGATGAGGCCAGATGCGAAGTTTCCTCTTGGGCAATTGAGGAGAGAAGGAGGGAGTCACTCAAAGGAGAGGGAGAACCGGTTTCTGGAGGAAGATGACAAGCTTATTATTCTTGAGCCTGTGGACAGAGGCCCTTGTGGGATGTAAATGGAGAAGCGCAGGAACAGGATTCACGGGTCTGGAGACTGGAGGAGCGGCCAGGGTGTGAGGCTCTGAGAGACCTATCAGCACTAGAAGCTAATGAGATACCCAGGGTTTGCGAGATTGAGAAAACAAAACAAAACAAAACAGGAGAAAGACAAGGAGAACCAGACAGAAGCTAGACCAGGCTAGACCAGGAGACAGAACACTCTCGTAGGAATGGGAGGAGACCAAAAATGAAGAGGATCCAGGAGGGACTCACACTGGAGTCTAGGAGGATGGGAAGGTGGGAGGCAAAAACAAAAGAGCCCAAGGGGACAAAAGCAATGACCTTGGGGAGAGGTCAAGAAGAAAGGGTCCAGATCACTGCCCCAGAGGAAGCCTGGGGAGGGTGTACTTGGTAAGACCAGCTGCAGAGCAGTGGATGGAGGGCAGGGGACAACACACAACACATAGGGAGTTTGCCTGGCAGCTGGGAGAGTGTCCCTTCGGTTCCCAGCACTCCCATAATGCCAGCACTCAGGAGGTAGAAACAGGAAGATCAGTGACAGTCGGTTGGAAGCCATCCTGAGACATATGAGATCTTGTCTAAAATAAAATAAAACAAAACAGAGCGGCAGGGGCAATGGCACAAAGCTATTGCCCCAGTACTTGAGAAGTGGAGGCAGGAAGACCAGAAATACAAAACCGCTTCTACTGCATAAGGTGTCTGAGGCCAGCCTGGGCTACACAAGATACTATCACCAAATAACTAAATAAATAGAATAAGTCTGTCACCCTTGCACCCAAGAGGCTGTGGCAGGAAGTATGCCAGCCTTGGAGGAAGTAACAGTAAGGGACAATCTGAGAGCATGTCTTGTGCCAGGTATTGTGCTAAGATCCATATTGGGGGGAACTCCGTGTCTGGTGCAGGCTAGCAAGTGAGCAGGCCACAGAGAAAGTTGCATGATATGAGGGACACATACATATGGTATGGGGACACTTAAGTATGTAGAGAAGCTGTTATTTGGCTACCCCAGTGTCGGGATCCAACCTTAACGGGGTTGCCATGTTCCAGGGTAGGGGTATGTGGATTAGAAATTTTAGGCAGAAGGAAAAAGACAGAGGCCCAGAATAGAATCTGGAGGGCAATCCAGCGAATACTGAATCCACCCATGTTTATTTCTTACGATTTTTAAATACCCCAATCCAAAAGAGGGGAAGAAAGCAAAAGATCTTTTTTCATGATACAAGGAAAAAAATTGATTACCACCTTAATACCCAATACACCAAGTAACTACACCTTAGGTCAAGATATCTTGTTAGTAACCACAACCTAAGTCAAACCTCCTGTCAACAACCCTGAAGGAGCAGGAATAGGCCTGAACTCTGACCTTCAGTCAAGGTGGAACAGACCCACTTCTGTGGCTCCCATGTCCCAGCATGGGAACAACTTCCAGGGATAGTCCTGCCATGCACCCTGAAGCCTCACTGGGTATGTAACAAAGGTGCAAGGCCAGATACAATGTCGCAAATGGCCATGTACTAGCACTGGCTGCTCACAGAAACCAGGTACTGTAGGATAAAGATGAGTTCCTAGGATGCTAGTGCTGGCTGCTCATGGGTAGCATTGAAACAGAAGCACAGGCACTGTAGGATAAAGATGAGCTGCAGTCCCTTGCCTTCAGCTTGGTTTGGATGAACCCAGAGTTGAGGACCAATTGGCCTGTACTTCACTTTTCTCTCATGCTTATATACAACAGAGCTCTAAAGCTTGTTCCTTGTCCAGAGAATGCATGGAAACTTTCCAGGAAATGACGCAGCTTCCAAAAAGATGCTTTTGTGAGAACAGTTTGACCAGCCTTTCCAAGGGTGGGCCAGTCTTCAGAGCTCACACATCTATCAAATTGTAATTTGTTTCAAAGAACAGTCAGATGAGCCAGGTGCAGTGTGGGGCACACATGAAGTCCCAGCTGCGTGTGACAAAGGCAGGAGGATGGTGAGCCCAGGAGTGCATGACTTCTTGAAAAAAATTGGTAATGCTAACAATAATAATAATAATAGCAAATTTAAAATTGAAGTAAGGTGCTGGAGAGATGGCTCAGTGGTTAAGAGCACTGGCTGCTCTTCCAGAGGATTTGGGCTCAGTTCCCAGCACCCACATGGTAGCTCACAACTCTTGATAAATCCAGTTCCAGAGGATTTGACACTCTCTTCTGGCCTCCTTGGACACCAGACACATACGTGGTGCAGACATATGTGTAGGCAAAACACCTATATCACATAATTTTTTAATAAAAATCCAAATAAATATTGTCTTTGTACCAAATGCTGTACCAGTATATCATGCCACCTTGTTAGTGGGTGCATTATAATTCTGATTGCATTCATTATTCAGTCATTAGACACGCAGGGTCCGCAGTATGAGACAGACATGGGGGCACACATTCCTCACAGTGCACTTTCCCTCTTTGAAGAGTCTTCACCTTCCCAGCTGTGTTGGTGGGGAGGGGTGTAAATAGATGACAGTTCTTCACTAGAGCACAGGCCGAGGAGGGGACGAACAAGTGGAGGTGCTTGGGTGGAGCACCTTCCTCTGTGAGGTATGAGGTGAGTCTGGGAATGCTTCTCGGAAAAGCTGACTCAGCCTCTTGGCCCAGAGGCTACAGCCTTGGGTGGGAGGTTGAACTGGAACAAAGGTTCCCAAATTTGACTCATCATCAGAATCAGCTGAGAAGCCCAAGACTCCCAAGCCTGGGAGTAACTCAGAGTGACAGCAGAGCAGACAGGGGAGTCAGCTTGTCTGTTCTGCTGAGAACTTGGTGGTGGTGATTGCTTTTATGAGATGGGGTCTCATGTAATGTTCTAGGTCTAGGATGGCCTAGAACTGCTACGTAGTTGAGACTGGCCTTGAACTCCTGATTCTCCTACTTCCACCTCCAAGTGCTAGGATTATGGGCCGTGTGCCACTGTGACCATCTGGTTAGCTTGCTCCAGGAATTGCTTCCAACTCCTGGGATCACAGGTCTACTTCTGCCCAAGATTCATAGAGGTGCTAGGAATCTGAACTGTAGCCCCATGCTTGCCCGGCAGCTAGCACTGACGGTTTCAAAGAGGACAGTTCAGTGTGACTGTTAGTATATCACAGAAGATCTATTAAAATTATTCTAACATCTTAGAACATTTTCATAACACAAAAGAAACCCATGCCCATGAGGAGTCACTTCCTACCCTGCCCCACAACCTCAGCATCTTCTTTTTTTCTATTTTGTAGATTTTGGGGAGCTGAAGACCAAATTCAGGGCACTCCACCACTGAACTATACTCTAGTCTCCTACATACTTAAATACTGTGTTCATATATTTATCTGTTTGGCATATTTTGTGTAAATGGAATAATAAAATATGTGACGTTCACATTCAACTTTCTTTCTCTCAATTTGAGGCCAGCCTGGTCTACAGACCAAGTTCCAGGACAACCTAGTCAGGTCTAAAGAGCAAGTTCCAGGACAACCAAGCATAATCAGTGAAGGAACAAACCATTGAATGCAGAAAGCTGGTGAAGGTGTAATTGAATGAGGGGGTCATGTTCCAGCCTCAGCAAGCAGCAGAACTTGGCAACTTCAGACATGTGGTTCTGGCTTTAAAGATAGAAGAAAGGTATTATGGAATCTTCCTCCATGACTAAGGAAAGCTGCTAAAGCCAGACATGTTTCAGAGGTGCCCCTGCATGGAGGCATGGAGAGGTCAATGCATGAAGCTATGAAGGTGAATCCTGGATTGCCTTGGAGACCCCAAGATGTTGGAGATGCCAGAGTTGTGGGATACCTGCTGAGGAGAGCTACTAACAGGGAGTGGAACCAACCTAAGAGGAAGAAGTGTGTTGCAGTCAACAAAGCTGAAAGGAGTTGGAGATTTGAAGAGTGTTTTGACATCAGACATGGAAATGCAGAGTTTAGTTTCCCCAGATGGGTTTTGGTCTTGCTGTGGTCCAGTAGTTCCTCATTATGCTCCCTTCCCTATGCTTTGGAATGGTGATGCATATCCTGTGCCATTATATGTTGGAAGTATGTGATGTGCTTTTTGATTTTGATTTTACAGGGAATTACAGTTAAGAGAATGCATGAATCCCAGAAGAGACTGAACTTAAGATTTTTAAATAAGTTTGAGACTGTTACAGACTGTGGGGACTTTTGAAATTGAACTGAATGCATTAACAAGCCTTTGGGAGCCAGGGAGTGGAATGTGATGGTTTGAAAGAAAATGACCCCCAAAGGGAATGGCACTCTTAGGAGACATGACCTTGTTGGAAGAAGGAAGTGGGTCAGTGTGGGGGTGGGCTCTGAGGTCTCCTATGCTCAAGTTACACCTAGTGTGGGAAACAGTTCACTTCCGTTGCCCGAGGATCAAGATGTAGAACTCAGCTCCTTCTCTAACACTATGTCTGCCTGCACACCATCATATCCCACCATGACGATAACAGTAACTGTAAGCTACCCTAATTGAATCTTTTCCTTTATAAGAGTTGCATGGTCACAGGGTCTCTTCACAACAATAGAAACCCTACCTAAGACACTCCAGTCATTGTAGGAACCATATATGAGGGCTCTGATTTCTTCACGCACTCTACAGCAGTTTGTTTCTGTTCCTTGATCTTCCTGAATCTACCTTAGAGGGCTTGTGACTGTAGTGTCATATTGTAGGGAACTGAGTCTGTTGGGCCAGGAGTAAACACACTGTGTTGACAGATATTGTGTATTAATACTTAAGTAATCAGAGCAGTTTGCTTTTTACAGGCATGCAAAGAGTTAATTATTCATTGATTATTTTGAATCTTGATTCTTTTTATGTCTGTTGTGTGCCAAGACCTTTTCTAGATACTTACGATGCACTCATTTAGGGAAAGAAAAATAGAAATTTCTCTCCCTTTGATTTTACGTTCTTATTTTTTTATTTCATTTTTATTTTTTTACATTTTATTTTTTATGCGTATGAATACTTGCTTGCATGTATGCATGTGGTGCTCACGAAGGCCGGAAGTGGCCATCAGATTCCCTGAGACTGGAATCACAGAAGGTCGTAAGTCATTTTGTGGGTTCTGGGGATTGAACCTGAAACCTCTGCAAGAGCAGCAAGTGCTTTGAACTGCTGAGCCCTCTCTCCAGCCCCTGGTTTTACATTTTAACAGGGGAAAATGATACTGAACAATAAATATGACCCTTTAATAATGCAGTGCCTCATGTTGTGGTAACCCCTTGACCACAAAATTATTTTGTTGCTACTTCATAACTGAATCATAATGTAAATATCTATGTTTTCCAATGGTCTTGGGTGACCCCGGTGAAGGGTGGTTCGACCTCCAAAGGGGTTGTGACCCACAGGTTAAGATTACTGCCTTAGATAAAGAACATATTCTCACACACGACCACTCCAGCTCCTGGGAGAACACACACTCAGCCATGGGTCACTTCGGGGGCTCAAAGGATCAGTGCTACACAAAACTTGATCTTGCTCTGAATAGTCACCCCCCACTTAAGAGATTTCCCCGAGTGTCTGAGGCCTCACTGAAATGGTACTGTGACCTAACCAACTTCAATGCAGTCTTACCTCCTTCCTTCCTTTGTCCACTGGTATCGATCCTGAGACCACATCCTAGCAGACTTCTGTCCTAATCAGTCTCTGCTTCTCTGTGAGCACAACTCAAGATGTCGGGTACCAGCAGGGCTCCAAGCAAGCTGATACTAAGATGGAACTTGGATTTAAATCATCTACTGCCCAGCTAGCAGGGAGGACCCTCAGGGGCAGGAGGCAGAGCTAGCACAAGACAGCCGTGAAATCCCTAAAATGATCGGTGGTGGAACTGGCAAAGGGTGGCGGGGGGAGCGCACTCGAAGGTGGTTTTTCAGGTGTTTGAGAATGTGGAGGAAACACCATATAAGCCTGTCGCAATTGGGCAGCTTTTGCTAGGGATAATGAACACGTCGAAAAATAGTGAAGTATTGAAAAAAATAATCAGCAATTAAGAAATTGGTGTTCAAACCAAAAGACCTCCTCGGGCGGACATGAGGAGACTCATTTCTCGTACCTGGAAGAAAAGGGATGCTGAGGCTAAGTGTGAACTTAGGGGCTTAATCATCAGAGCAACAGAGGTTACAGGTTCAAGTAGACACCTCTTTTTCTCACAATGCCAGGAAAGATGGTGGAAATTCAGAGCATGCTTACCAAAAGTACCCCACCATCTCTAGAAACAGGAAGCAGGTTCTGCTGGGTGCAACCAGCTAGGAGAGGCTCCCTCTACAACAAGAACACTGGTCTGGGCTTCACAACACCCAGCATCAAGGGCCCCTACCTATATAGACAAGAAACACCTTTTACTGGTAACAACTCCATCCCAGGGTGACTCCTTCAGAGGACATGGTGGTTAAGATGAAGATGCAGTGCATCACTGCCATCTGTGAGCACCATCTTTGGTCCATCCATAAGTACAGTCCCTTTGAGAAGCACCATGAGAATATGTCTGTGCACCTGCTCCCTTTTCAGGGATGTGCAGACTGGCAACATCAACGTGGGCAAGTGCAGGCCCCAGAGTGAGACAGTGCACTTCAATGTGCTCAAGGTCACCAAGGCCACTGGTACCAAGAAGCAGTTTCAAAAGTTCTGAGAGAACGCTGGCTAACTCCACAGACTGCAAGCTAACTCCCCAGAACATGATACCATTATTTTCTGACTTACAGGGGTTAAAAAAAAAATAAAGTAGATAGATCTATGCCAAGGCCAGGGACCTGGTGGAGAAAGAAGGAGCTTCTGTTGGAAACAGAAGGCTGTTAAGGGCCAGTTTATGTTTAGACAACACGGTACTGATATGGGTGTCTGGTGTGAGTCAGCTAAGATGTAGCTGACACTGGACATGGGGGAGTAGACAATGACTGGGCACAAAGTGGCTGACAGTGGATGTCTGGGGAACCCCAAAATAAACAGCGGTCCAATATGTTATTTAATTATTTTTGGCAGAATGACACTTTCGTGGGATTCTGTATGAGTGACCTTGAGGTTGGAGGCCTTGAGCCCTTTGCCTCTATCTTTGCCAGCCTGCCTGTGCGTGCTTGTCTGTAGCCTGTGTGCTGGCCTGCGTGTGTGCCTGTGCTTGCCTGTGTACAGCCTGCCTGTGTCAGCATATGCCTGAGAGCCTACGCAGGACTGCCTGCCTAGCAGTTCAGTTGGTGGATAAATACATGGTATCTGCTGCTTGCAGCTCTTCGCAGTCTCTTCAACCTCCCAGCCTCCCAGGATCCTCTCCCTTTTTTGGCATCTTGGCATGGACCTCACAGTCACTGATACATGGGGTGTGAGTGTCTCGGTGGATTTACCTAGAGGGTCTGTATTCCTAGATTGCTTTGAGCCTGTCAAAGCTATTACCTCTCTCTAGGAAGAACCAGCACTCTCTCCTTGCTTAAAGACAACTCCACTGCATGACCACATACACCTTTTACAGAATATGACTCTGCCTGCCTTCCTAACCATGAGACCAATAACTAGGGTAAAATAACAACATACTCTGACCAAAGGTAAGCCTGGGATTGACAAGGAATGAAAGGGCTTTGTTTGGTAGGAAGCGTTAACTCAGCTCCCTAACACCCCTTTATACAAAAAGTCTGGAATGTTTAGTTGGGGGCTTCACCCCAGCCCCCTGGCATCCATTTTGGAATGTTGGGTGGAAAGTTCCATGTCAAAGACGCCTCCCCAGGGAAGGTCAAGACCACTCCCACGGGCTATTTAAACTGCCCCCCAGAGAATGAACACGTGGTCTCCCTTTTTCCCTCTCCGGTGGTCGTTCTGGTTCTCCTTTCCCAATCTCTATGTTTTCCCGGGCCACCCGGGAGCACTGGCATCCATTAAACCTAGGTTTCTTCTAATTTGGTCTGATTTGGTCTAATTTGGATATTGCGTCGGCAGAGAAGTTTGTCAGTCCAAGAAAAAACTTAACAGGCTTCTACAGAGGAACCACAGAGCCTATCACATTATTATCAGTAGCTGTTGGGAGAGCATGTTTGGGGCAATAGTCTGAAGGCCTGAGATCAACAGGACCCAGGGGAAAACGGGAAAGGGAAGGAAGAGTTGTCCATTTGGGACCCATCTCAGGATGGCTGTAGAACATTCTGGGAAGGTTCTTAGAAGCCAAGGAAATGTGTAGTTCACAGTAGAAGTAGAAATGTCAGAATTCCCATGGCAGACAACAAAAAGACCAAAAGGTTCAGAGAATCGGGTTGTTAGAACCGACAGAATACATGCAGCAGGAAAGCCTGCCAGATGATGTTATTCCATAGCAGGCCCAGAGGGTACCCAGGCAATGAGATGCTGATGGGGGTGGGAGGGAGAAGGTGCCATCATCAGCTAGAGTCTACAGCCAGGGCTGTGAATGGAGATGCCAACACTGAACAAGGTTCACAGATAACAATGGAGTGAGAGGACCCAGATGTGACACTACGCTCTCAGATGCCAGGTGGATGCAATTATCATAACGAATTATCATAACGAACGGCAAGGCCAGGGGACTCTGACCCTCAGAGAGTAGGGTGTGGTTAACAAAACACAGACAGAATAATGGGGCAGTCAGTATAAGAAAACGAAATCCACAATGACGACCAGGAAGCCAAGGACAGACATCTCGATGACAAATTAAGCTCTCTTCTAAAGTTATGCTGTGCCTGGTTTCCTAATATAAACTAGTTTTCAGGCCCAGAGCCTGTGAATAAAAAGAACTGATCCCCATCAGGCAGTACCCAATGACATCACGGTAATGGTAGGGGACAGTTTTCAGGTCTCCCCTAAAGGGAACTATGGCCATTTATTTGGTAATTGGACATTAGAAAAATAAATACAAAAGAGTATTTTCCCCAGGACTCTTGGATGTGGGGATCTTTGCTGAAACCCCAAGACTTAAAACATCATCATGAGACCCCTTTCAAAATGCATGCACATGGTGCCAGTTGATAACTGTAGCTTGGCCAAGGTCTGACCCACAGTTACTCACAATGTCTCTGAACTGGCCAGTTAATCATTTTCCTGGTGTCAAATATGTAACTAAAATGGATATGGGGCCAGCGGGACAGCTCCGTGAGTAAAAACATTTGCCACCCAGATGAACAACCTGAGTCCCATGCCAGGCCCATGTGTGCTGGAAAGTGAAAGGAGGGAACCAACTCCCACAAGTTAGCGTCTAACTGCCGCACATGAGCAGAAGTGCGGGCGCATGTGCGCGCACGGGCGCGCACACACATGCACATACAGACAAATTGTATGCTTGGTTCCTTAGCTATAATGATGTAAAGGCCAAGCGGAAGAGTCTGAAGTTCTGTACCGCAATTCCCACCAGGTACCAAGCTATCAAATCAAAAGCTGCAATGCACTCCTGGGAAGGTCCACAATTCATGACATGTAATTATATACGTGACTGAGGAAGACCTAAGGGATGCAGGCTGGTGGACCGCATCACATCTCCATTTAATTATCAATCTGAACCCTGTGAAAGTCAGACCTGGAGAAAGACAACAGAGCACCGTAGTCAGACAAGCAGTAGCCCCGCAATGGCTGCCGTGCCTGGCGTGGTATCTTCGCTAGAGCAAATACAGATATCCTCAGGTATGAGCGTGTGGCATTCTGGGCCAAGGGGTGCATGCTCTTCCACCAGAACAGCTGATTCACTGGGAACATTTACAACCTTGGCCCAGGGTTACGTTAATGCTCTTGCTCTTGGCATAAGATAGCCCCCAGAGACCTGGACTGCCTGGATACCGATGACATCATGCTCACTGGACCATCTGAGCAAGAAGAGACTAATGATTTTGAGGCTTTTGGAATGCACTCATTCCAGAGAGTGGAAGAAAAAATATCGATGAGGAATTAGAGGTTAGGAGTGGAGCAATGGCTCAACAGTAGAAAACATACATACAGCACTCTACAGAGACAGTAGAGAACATACACCACTCTACAGAGAGACCCCTCTTCTGGCATCCTCAGGCACTGAATGCACATGGGACACAGACGTATATGCAGGCAAAACACCCATACATGTCAAATAAAAATAAGTCTTTAAAAAGAATCAGACATCTGCCACATCTGTATCATTTTTATTAGTCCAACGGTCCAGAGCACGTGGTGACATCCCTCTAAAGTAGGAGATACACGATTAGCTCTTGCAGTTATTGTCCCTAAGAAGAAAGTCCAACACATCGTGGACCCCTTAGACTTCTAGACACCACATATTCCAATCCTGGGGCTATCACTTTATACAAGGTAACTTGAAATCCTGCCAGTATTAAATGTGACAAGGAACAGTAAAGGGTTCTTGCCACACATGCAGGCTACACAGTACAAACATCTCTGAGGTCTGGGCCACATGATCTGGTGATCTGTATGTATGGTAGTAGAGACATCAGTGTTCGGAAAAGATGTCATGTAGAATTTATAACTATTTCCAAAGAGAATTACAATGCAGAGTCCCAGCGTTCTGAAGCAAGGCCATGACAGTTGTGAAACAAAATATCTTCCTAGAAAATCTTGGCATGCTATCGGGGCATGAGGGAAACAGAGCGAGACACCATTGGGCAAGTGCTCCGCGGCTCGGCCTCAGCTGGCTCTATCAGGGCTGTGGAGTGATGAGGTCACATGGCCCAGCAGCAAGCCCAGGACCAACCACAGGCCAGGCTGAAGGACATAGAGATCTGCGTGACCCACTGGACCATCATCCATCATCACTGCCCAGGTCTCTTCCTTAGCTCACATGAATGGCTCTTCGCAAATCGCTGGATAGTTGGTTTTTGTTGTGAACCCGAGTTTGGTCCATGGATGGCATAATAAGTGAGTGCAAATTGAAAATGGATTGTTGTGGTGCTACACCATCATTCAAGGGTGACACAGAAAGATGATGGTGAGCCACAGGTCCCACTGATGTGCAGACAGACCTTCAGGCAGAGAGAACCTGTCACCCAATTTGTGGGGGTAGGCAGGGGAGTGGCTGTGGCTTAGAACAAATAAGGATTTATTTTATCTTGCTGAATGGCTTCTTCAGAGTGTCCTTGAAAGGGAAAGATTTTGGAGATCAGGACAAAAGTGTAAGTTAGGCTCAGTGTGTGTGTGGGAGCAGACATGTAGTACAAAGGTCATTGTTGCTGTTAATGCCCACAAGACAGCACCAATAACCAAAGATGATGCAGCTAGACTGAGGTAAACCACCTCTGTCACTGGCTGCTCCCCTGCTGGCTAAAGTAGCATATAAGCAAAGTGACCATGACAGGAGGGACGGTGGCTGCTCATGGGCTGGCAGCATGGGCTCTCGCTCACCAAGGCCGACCTTGCCATCACGGCTGCATGTCCTATGCCAGCAACAGAAACTAATACTGAGTGCTGCTTTTAGCAACCATCACTTGAGAAAACCTATCAGCCACCCTGCTAATTTTCACAGAAAGAGGAGAGTCATTTGGGGGGTGACTTTAGCCTTATTCCACATAGGTCTCAAAACTATCTTATGGGGCCGGAGAGATGATTCAGTGGTTGAGAGCACTGGCTGCTCTTCCAGAGGACCTGGGTTCAATTCCCAGCATCCAGATGGCAGCTCATAGCTGTCTTTAACTCCAGTTCCAGGGAATCTGATACTTTTATATAGACACACATGTGGTCATAACACCAATGCACAATAAATAAATCATTTAAAAAAAAAACAACAAAACTATCAGCCGGGCGGTGGTGGTGCACACCTTTAATCCCAGCACTCGGGATGCAGAGGCAGGCAGATCTTTGTGAGTTTGAGGCCAACCTGGTCTACAAGAGCTAGTTCCAGGACAGGCTCCAAAGCCACAGAGAAACCCTGTTTTGAAAAACCAAAAAAAAAAAACCAAAAACCAAACCAAACCAAAACAAAAAACAAAAACAAAAAAAAACCCTATCTAATGATTAGAGTCTTCTATTCACCAGCATAGGATCCCATGAGTCACTGCTGCCCTAGTCGATCTCGATCTCTCTCTCTCTCTCTTTCTTTCTATTTTAGGCAGGGTTACTTTACTTATTCCTGGCTATCCTGGAACACTCTATGAAGACCAGGCTAGCCTAGAACTCACAGAGATCCTCCTGCCTCTGCTGGAATTAAAGGCGTGTGCCACCATGACCAGCCTCCTACTCTGCTTTCTGTTGCTGTGATAAAAACACTGACAAAAACAACTCAGGGAGGAAAGGCAGGAACCATGCAGGAAGGCTGTGTCCTGGCTTGTTCTTCAAGGACTTCTCAGTTTGCTCTTTGAGACAGGGCCTCACTATGGAGCTCTGGCTGGCCTGGAATTCACCATGTAGAAAGGCCAGACTCGTCTGGAAGTCACAGAAATCCACTTGCTTCTGCCTCCACTGTGCTGGGATTAAAGTCATGTGCCACCACATCTAGCTTGGCTTGCTTTTTAAAATACAGCCCAGGTCACCTGTCCAAGAACTGCACACACTAGGCTACACCCTTCTACATCAATCATTCATCAAGAAAATGACTCACAAATTTGCCAATCTGATTAGAGGCATTTTTCAACTAAGGTTCCCTCGTTTTAGATGACTTTAACTTGTGTCAAGTTCACAAACAAACAAAAAACCAACTAAGCAGCACAACTTCATTAGGCATGGAGCTAGAGGAAGCACTCGGTGTTGGTCTCTGTTGCTGGCATGTAGGACATGTGGCAGTGATGGCAAGGTTGGCCTTGGGAGCCCGTGCTGCGAGCCCATGAACAGCCTCTGTCCCTCCCGCCATAAACACTCTGCTTATATGTTCCATTAGACAGCAGTAGAGTTTAGTTCATTATCATCTTGGTGGGGAACATGGCAGCATGCAGACAGGAACTGGAAGAACAGCTACATTCTCATCCAGAGAGAGACTCTGGGCTTGGTGTGGACTTTTGAAATCCCAAAGCCCACTCCCAGTGACACACTTCCTCCAGCAAGGGCACACTTCTTAATCCTTCTAATCCTTTCAAATAGTGCTACTCCCTGATGACTAAGCATTCAAATACATGAGCCTCTAGGGCCATTCTTATTCAAATGACCACACTTGACTTCAAGTTTCTGGGTCTGTGCTGAGTCTGGCTATCATGGTAGAGATGGGCTAACAGAGAGCAGAGTGGAGCAGAGCTGTTCATCTCACAATGTCTGGGAAGCAGAGTGCTAGGTGTGGGCCAGGAACAAGGTATATCTTTCTAAGGCTTGTTCCCGATGATCCACTTCTTCCCAACAGACCCACAGCTCAACCATCTCCCAACAGTTTGTCTCTTTGCATGTCTCAGTGCATTCATACAGTCAGAGCCTTCATGATCTAATCACTTCCCCAAAGTCCCATATTGGAATGCCACTTATATCAGGGAGCAAACTTTCAACACATAAGCCTTTTGGGGGGGACACTTTATAACTGAACCCTAACAGCAGAAGTAATTGACTGATAGCAGAAGAGAACACAGCTGTGACACTGGGGACAGGGAAGAACATGGTTGACAATCAGTTGATCTACTTGGGTGACTCTTGATACTCCCTCACTCAGGTTTGCCAGCTAATGAACAAGGGCAGCAGCTGTGCTCTGAGAAGGGTGTGGTGACCAGGGAACAGACCTTCAGAGGTGAGAGTCCACCCAGCTCCCCTCACCAGGTAAGCCATCTAGACCAGGGACATTGCTTTATGAATGAGGGGTATCTAGATTTGATAATAGGAGGAAGGAAAATGAGTGTTAATTGTAGCCCTGAGACTAGCAGCAATGTCAGGGGCTCTCCTAACTTTGACAGGCATTTCTCCAGGGAAAGAAGCCAGTGAAGTCAGAAGGGGATGCTTCCTGAACGAACAAGAAGGAGCGTATCTGTACAGCAGAGCAGGTGGATTACAGTAGATCCTGGTACGACCCACAAGGGATCCAACAGCTGCCGGGGAGTCTGCCAGCACACAGGAGAGTTGTGCCAGCACCCTTTCCTAAGGCTGCTCTAGGCTCCCCAGCTCCAACAACCGGCTGAATCAGAGACAGGGCGGTCAGAGCCCCTCTACCTAGCTCAGGTTGTCCCTGCCGACATCAGTTATGTGTGCGGAATTGGTTGGTAGCTTCATTGAGATGACTTCACAGTCTAGTCCGGCTTTCTTCTCCCCTGAACAGACCTCGACCCTGGGGATATTCTCAAGCAAACATCCTCCCTCCATCTAAAAGCCCTTTCCTAGGAGTTCTACCTGCTCGTCGGTGTCCCAGCAAAGGCCTGAAAGAAGGACAATGGAAAGGCAAAGACGACCTGCTCAAGGGAAACCAGAGTGACTGCAGGGAGAGAAGGGAATGGGACAGAGCTGGGAAATTCGATTAGAGTGATGAGAGGACAGGGGTGGGGGCATTCTTGGAAGGAGCTTTTTACTCTGAGTGGGCAAAGATTAGAAAAGACAACAGAACTGAGAATCCCACAGAACCAGACTGGGGAGATGGGTCAGTGGGCAGAGCACTTGCTACACAAACACGATGTGGCAGTGTACACCTGTCATTCTAGTCCTCCTACCGTGCGCTGGGTAGCAGAACCGGGACGACACCCAGAAGCTTGTGTGAATGCAGCAGAGAACAAGACAGCCTGTCTCAAACATGGTAGAGAACGAGGGCTGAGAGCTGAGGTTCAGTTCTGATCTCCATATGTGCACTGTGGCATGAATACATCCACACAGATGCATACACACACACATACATATAACACACAAATATACACAGATTCATTCTTGCTGGCATCTTGAGAAACACCAATACTAAAATAAACAAAAGTGTGGATGGGTCGAGCATGAATGGTCATAAAGATGGCCGGTTAGGGGGTCAGTAGTCGGAGTGACACAAGCCGTGGCTCAGACCAGGGCAATGGGATGAAGATGGTAAAACACACCCTGATTCCGGATATACTTACAGATCAAGTCAGCAGATTCCCTGATGGATAAGCGTAGAGCGTAGTGGGATGCAGAGAGTTGAGCGTTTTTGTTTTGACAACGTGAAGAATGAGGCAGACGGAAATGCCACTGGGAGGACGAGTGTGAGCAGTGGAGACTATTTCGATCTCGTTGGGGTGGCCGCAATTTTTTGGTTGTTGTAAACGGAATCCAAGATCTTGAGCACGTAACCATGTGCTCTACCACTAAATCTCTAGCTCCTGGGCACAAGTCTCTAGAAGTCTATCAAGGCCTCCAAGTATGAGCTGGAGAGATGGCTCAGCAGTGGAGAGCACATCCTGTTAGTAATGAGTACCTGAATTCAGTGCCCAGCACTCACGCTGGGTGGTCACGACTGCTACCAACCCAGCTCCAGGGGTATCCTACGGCTCTGTGGGCACCTCCTCTCACATGTACATACACATAGAGACATAGCAACACTTAAATAATACTAAATCTTTTTTAACACACTGCCAAATAAAGATGTCAGGTAGCCAGTCAGATACAGCAGTGTGTGCATTTCAGGGGTGGGGGTGAGGGAGTCTGGACAGAGACCTAAGTTCTGGACAGCTGAGTGAACTCAGCTCACCTAATGAGCTCTTTTTCTCGCCTACTGCCCCTCAGCCGCACAGGTGAGAACAGGCTGTTACTCTGCAAATGTAGTTAGCAACCTGATCTGAGCACACTCTGGCGTCTGTTTCCCAGCAATCCCTTTGTCTTCTGCTGCTCTTCGTCATTCTCAGAACCCGTGGCCCTCACATGACCCCTGTCATCCCAAAAGCTACTTATCTCTGCCTGTAATGCTTCTGGGTTAGAAGGTAAACTGCACAGAGCAAGGTAGAATTCCAAAAATCACAGTAATTTTAGGGTAAGAAGTGAGACCGTAGGCGATTTTTTTTTTTCCTGAGAGACTAAAGAAGATCTAAGGCTTTCAGACCTAAGATTGCAGGAAAAGCTGGGAAGGCGTAATAAGAGAAGCTGCTATGAGACGCCCTACGTGATTATCCATTTCAAAGAATCCCCAGAGGGTGCTTGCATATTTGAAAAATATAATTTATGAGCCACATTTCCAACTTAGCTACTGTTGGAGGGCTTCTGTGCTCTTCAGTCTAGCCCTAGCTGAGAGATGGCTGGCCCTAGGACACTGCCTGTCCACTATGCAGGGCTGGAGAAACAGCAGTGGCAGAAAAAAGAGACCTGAACCACAGATTTCCACTGTCATTTCAGATAACCATCCACACTTTGCTTGGTTTTCAGATCTTTCCAAAATTATACAAAATACATTTAGAGAATCTACTTTCTTCAGTTAATGAACATTGAGTGCCCTTGTAACTTTCAGCCAGTGTCGATCTATACTGTTGCTGGTTTTTATTCTTTTTCTGATGTTTTGAGACAGGGTCTCATTATGTATATCTGGCTGGCCCAGAACTTACTACTTAGACCAGGCTAGCCTCATCCTCACAGAGATCCACCTGCCTCTGCCTCTCACTTTATTTGTGTTAAATTCTAGTCTATGGATCATTTAAATTCACTTAGTTAGTCCTTTACTTTGGCATTTTTAGTTACTCTCTTAGTTTCTATCACAATAACAAGAAATGCACAGTTATATAACTGTGGTGTTAAACTGAAGAAAGCATGAATATTTTAGGGTTTCTGAGATAAATTCCTAATGATGCAAATGTCATACAAAGAATTATTGATGTATTGTTATCTCAGCAGCAGAATTCCATCCTGCCGGCTTCCATTCGGCCAGTGATCCTGATTTCCACTTGATAATGTTCATACTGAAATGGACAGTTCCCCTTGAAAGAAAAGGGAGTTTCCACAGCAAGGATATGTGGTGTGCTGGGAGAGGCCGTTATCTGCGCACTCAGGAAGGAGGTTGAGGCAGGAGAATGGTGAACTGCAGGCCAGCTGGGCTACATATGAGAGGAAATGCTGAGGAGTGGTGGGAAATGGGCTGAACACTTCTTTAATTATTTTTGCAGTGCCTCATGTAAGGGCTTCATGTAAGTGAGGCGAGTGTGCTGCCATGGAGCTACAGCCCACCCCTTAACATTTAGAAAAATGAAGAAGCAGGTCTTTGTATAGAGAGGACCAATCAGAGCTTCTGGAAGCCTCCACTCTGCCTGCCTTTGGTTAATGGCAGGAACAGCCCGATCTCTGGTTTACACTGTCTGCATCTGCACTCTGTTATCTACTGGGAAAATGATGATGCTGGCGGAGAAATCAGATCAGAGGTGGACACCAGCTGCCACAGACAAGCACCTGATGTTCTAAGACCAAAACCAGAAACACCAGACACAGAATCATCAGCAACCCCTTCATTCCACACCCTGGTCTCTTAGCCAACAGGCCCCAAACCAAATTTATTCTTACTTCCCATAATTCCTATGTTCTGCCAATGTCATCATCACATGACAGCACGAACTGCCAGCTGTCACTCCGACTTCTTCCCTTCTAGTTCAAATATCAAAGCAGCTCATATCTGAACCCATTTAATTCTTAGAGTCACTCCTCTAGCCCAGCGTAGGTGAAGCTTCATTTGTCTTTTACCTGGGAGAAGGCAGTAGCCTTCCAAACAGAAGTCTAAAAACCTTCAGGCAGTTCCACAGATACTTCTGCAAGCCACTGGAGAGCTGTGTTAGTCAGCCCTGTCACCGTGACACAGAAAACCGACATAAAAAAGAAAAGTTTAGAGCCGGGTGGTGGTGGCAGCACGTGCCTTTAATCCTGGCACCCAGGAGGCAAAAAAAAAAAAAATGACTCTCTGAGTTCTACAGAGCGAGTTCCAAGACAGGCTCCAAAGCTACACAGAGAAACCCGTCTCAAAAAAACAAAAATAAAAGCAAGCAAGAAAGAACAAAGGAAGAAAGGAAGGAAGGAAGGAAGGAAGGAAGGAGAAGTTTAAGGCCAAAGAGGCAGATAGATCTCTATGAGTTTGAGGCTGGCCTGGTCTACACAGAGAGATCCTTTCTCAAAATAATAAATATTTAAAATAAAAAGAGGATAGAGAAGATTTAATATAATCCACAGTTGCAGAGGCTCTAGGCCATGGCTGGACAGATTCATTGCTTTTCTCACCTCTTGTGGGGCTACCAGATTTTGGTGGCTGAGTGCACAATGGAGCAAGAGTATTCAGCTCAAGGCAGGAAGAATTAAAAACAAAGAAGGAAGGAAGGGCTAGAATCCTACAGTTACCTTCAAAAGGCGCCATTTGCCAATGACCTAAAGACCTCCCACTAGGTCCCATCTTAAAGATTTACCATCTCCCTCCGTTTGCAGGACATTCAAGATCCAAACCACAGTGAGTTCTCACCACAGCCCAGCCTTAGCCTGGCTTTTACATCCCTGCCACCTTCCTTCCCATGCTTCAGATTCTCGGCTGTCCCCAGAAATTGCCTTTGTGACTTTTCACTGCGTCCCTCTCCATCTTTCCTGCACATCCCCTTCCCTTTTCAGCCTAGTGAACTTAAAATCCTTAAAGGCCAGGGCAAGCCTTATGCTTGGTGGTGCGCCCCTGTAATCCCAGCTACTCGGGAGGCTGAAGCAGGAGGATGATGAGTTTGAAGACAGTTTGGACTACACAGGGAGACTTTTCTCAAGTAAGCTAATCAGTAAAGAGTGCGATTATCAATCCTCTGTAGCCTTCTCCAGTAGAAACAGCCACCTGCTTCCCTGTGGGTCTGAGGCGTGTGCCTGTGTTCTCAGGAAGCATTCGTTCTGACTGGAAGCACAGGCCATCTAGTAGAGCTAGGCACACAGTAGGTGTTTAGTAAATAATGGATTAAGGGAAAAGAGAAACCTTGTCCAATGTCTTTTATATTATCCCAAGCAAAGATTTGCATACTTAGGGTAGACATTACCATATGGACTAGGCAACCTTCCCTCTCTCCTCCTTTCCGGCTGTCATCTGTTGACATTTCTTTGGAAATTGTTTGTTTGGGGAATGGTATCATCTCCAGTTAACTTGTAGATATCCCTGGGAAGGATTAAGTCTTCAAAGTATTAGCACCACCCTGAACGAACCCCAAAATTCTGTGCTAGAAGGGAACTTAGTTGTCAGCAGCTTTCCAAAGAAATGCCTCCGAGAGCCCCCACTCCCCACCCCGCCCAGAAGCTGCACCGCATTGAGTGTTCCCAGGAGAGCTGAGAGGAAGCAGGTCCAGAGCAAAGGCTGAAATAGGTAGGGTGAGGGCCAGTTCTTGATAACAGCCATGGAGGGAGGTACTAGGCAGTCTGTGAATGCAGAGACCAAGGAGGGGTTGGGGTGGGTAGTAACATCAAAGACAGCTTCCTCCTACTTCACAGTTTGGTCGAATGCCTTCCCTGGGTAGAGTACTGATTTCCAAATCTCTCTGTGCAGCGCCAGGAAATTCTCCAGTGATTTTCCAATTTTAATTCACCTTTAACTTAAACATAAATACATGCCTCGTGGCATTTTTAAGAGGGGTGGGTGTTTGACGAGATCAAATGAGTGACATTAGGGTGTCACAACTCCAGACAGGTTTCACATCGCAGGGTTGCTTTCCCGGTGAGTAGGAGGGTGATGAACCGAGAAATGGCTTCCAAATCGCTCTGCCCTACTATGCTGAGTTGCAAACATGCAGCCTTCCCACAGCGCTGAAAAGCTCCCAGCTCTGGGGTGAATGAACCCTGCGGAGCTGCTGCTTGGCTCTCACCCAGCAGCTTGAAAAGGCTGTGAAAGGAAATGCTAGCAGTCATTTGATGCAACAGGACTCTTCGGGAGGCAGTGCCCGGGATGGGACCAGCCAGGGCACTTGGGATGGCCATCCAGGGCAGAACACAAAAGGCTCCCTGGGAACTCTCTGGACAATGGTGGCTTGGAGCCCTGGCCTCACGTTTCACTTTAAAAGAGGCCACCATCTAAACAGGTTGAGATGGTCTGTCCATAGCCAAGGGGTCGCTTGTCCACATCTGTAAACGGGTCATGAAGCCCCGTTTCTTCTTGGGCTTGACTCCAGGCAGCATTGGTGGAAGAGACAAGATGACTCTTACGTTGGAAGGCAATCTATGCCCTAATTTCATGTGTTTTAACTCTAAACTATGTTGGATCCCTGTATGTGGGTGCCCAATAATAACCGTGGATTAATATTTCAAATAGTGACTCAGGTGGTGGTGGCGCACACCTTTAATCCCAGCACTGGGGAATCAGGCAGGAGGATCTCTGAGTTCAGGCCAGCACGGTCTACAGGGCGAGTCCCAGGACAGCCAGGGCTACACAGAGAAACCCTGTCTCAAAAAACAAACAATTCAAATAGCGACCTCCTTTTGTTACAAAGACAAGAGCTGGAGAAGATTATGAGGCCATGAATCATCTTTCAGGCTCTGTCAGTCAGTCAGAGCTGCTGGGATGCGACTCAAGCAGAGAGGCCCAGCTGAGACCTAAGGCTGGGTATGTAGCTAGTGACAGAGCACTTGCCTACCATGTCTGGGACCCTGGTTTCCATCCCCAGGACCAAAATCAACCAACACAACAACCAAATACTACCTCTTCCTCTCGGTATTGGCTGTTTCTTCTACATTTTTGGGGGGAGTAGGGGATTCAAGACAGGGTTTCTCTGTGTAGCCCTGGCTGTCCTGGAACTCACTCCGTAGACCAGGCTGGCCTCGAACTCGGAGATTCACTTACCTTCGCCTCCTGAGTGCTGGGATTAAAGGCGATTGACACCACTGCCCAGCTTGATGTTTCTTCTTTTAAAAAGCCGTGTGACACCTAATGGAGGAAGGGAAACGACAATAAACAACGGAGCCCTCATTCAAATGAACTCTATACCTGGGCTCAGTATATAAAACAAGAAAGAGCTGAGCTGCTTTGAGTGACTTGGGATGGGAGCCTGTGAGTCTGACCTCCTTCTCTTGGCCCCTGGGAAGCACATCCATGCTGGGTTCCAGAAATATGCCATCATCCCAATCACAATTTCCCAATCTCCGAGGGCAGTTTTGTCATCTGGTGCTTTGAGGACCGTTTTCAAAAGTTACAAAAGATCTGGCAGAGTCCCAGAGGCAGAGGCAGGCCCTTAACACTTGGGCTTGGAAGCCATTGGATGTGATATTAGTTTGTCTAAGTGGCCAGCTCTGCTCCCAGGGGCTCCTAGCCCCTCATCCAACTAGCTGTCTGTTACAGAAAGCCCCCGGTGGGCTGGCTGGGAGAGCCTTAAGGAGGACCAAAAAACAAAAAAAAAAAAAAAAAACAGAGCAAAAAGAACATGACACATGGATCACTGAGGTCAGGTGGCACGTTGAGCTGACTCAGGGTGCCTCCCACCAAGCTGCTTGCTTGCTGAGGCCTGTCTTGAAAGCTGACAGGAGATGCTTGTGTGCTTGTGTCTGTGCAGAGCTTTTGCCCAGGAGCTAAAGAACGGGTGACAGATGCCTGCTGCAAATCCTGAAAGGCTCCAGATCAGCTTCAATTTCTCAACACCCCAGCAGAGCCAGGCCCCACCTGCGGCCTTCCTCCTGGGCCAGTAGAGTTATTCCAAACAACTGACTCCTTGGGTTTATGTCAAAGGGAGAGAGGAAAGGCCTTACCTCAGGACACGGAGAAGGCCATTATAAAGTGAACTGCTTTTGGGAATCTGATAAAGCTTCTTCTTGGGACAAGGAAGGGAGGAGGTCAGGCATGAGGGCCGGGACTATTTCAGGTGTCTGTGTCAACAGCTGAGAAGTCAGTCTTGACTTCTTTGTTGCGCTCTGCAATCAGGCCTACCAGGTTCACCATGTTCTCTGTGCAGTGCAAGAGCCGGTCACTAGACACACTGTTCTCTACAAACTGATCTGGCCTCGGAAGGTCACGTGACAAGAATGTGTCTCTTGGTAGCAGGACAGATTGCCATGCTGCTGTGATCAAAGGCCTTCATCCCCAGGTCAGACGCAGCATGGCCCAGGCTCCAAGGCTGGACTATAATTATTTGGAAGTTAGCCAGGTCTCCTCTGTGAAGGGCCTGGGCCCAGCATCATCTTGAAAAATTCGATACATTCCATACTGTCCCAAGAGGAAGCCCAGGGGAGACAAGTGGAGATTCTGAGCTATTTTGACTCTGCACCTGGGCTGTCCTGTACCTAAGTCCTAGCTCCCATGGAAATGGGACAGGGGTCATACCCGCACCTCCTGGGGTCATTGCTAAGAGAAGCTGTGTGGCAAGTGTTGGAACAGCTTTGCCGTGTATAGAAGATGCCAAGAGACACTGAGTAATTTGCTAGACTAGGGCTGTGTTTCCAGGTTATGCCTCAACCTCCCCCTCAAATCCATGGGGTCATACTCTTCCAAGGGCTGGATACAGAGGATATACAAGGCTAGCTTACTGTTCCCCATTCCTTCCACACACCCCAAGTCCAGTGTCTAGAGCTCTGTACTGTGACATAGATCCTGGAAGAGTCCTAACACCCTGCTTGAAGACTGGCTGGCAGCAGAATCTCTTATCATTCGGTTGGGAGAGGTGCCATCTACATTTAGGAGAGGTCCTAGGCTGGAAGGGAAGAGGGTTACATAGCCTAAGATTGGCCGTGGTGAAGCTTTTCCCTGGTACGTGACTCATCTGAGCAGTAAGTGCAAGCATGAGAGGCCCCAGCAGGCACTCAGGGAGCAGACTAGTGATGGCCATGATCTCTAACTTTTGCTGTTTGGGCATGTGTTCTTCAGCTGGCTATCTCTTCTCATTTCTGCCTTTGCCAAAATGGGGGTGCGACTGCTTGCAGAGGAGACGCTAATGAAAACAATTGCCAAGTGCCTCTTTAAATAGAACACACGGTAAGCAGAAATGCTTTAGGTAATGAAATTCAGGCTCTCTTCCTCCTTTGCAGCCCGAGCCACAGAATCAATAATGTTTTCCCAAGCGCTGCAGAGTTCCCAGGACAAAATGTGAATCAGAGCTCCCTGAGCTGGGCCTACAGCCTTCCAATGGGGAGTGGCCTGGGTCCTCTGGGGCCGGCTGTCTCTGCAGTGAGTGCCCATCCCTTCCTGGGATACCATCCAAGATGCCAGAGTTGCAAATTTCTCTAATGTCAGAAGAGGCTTTGTTTAGGGTCCAGTGCTCGCAATGGGCTCTGCTATCTGTCTTCATTTTGTTTTCTCAGATGCAGACCTAACTGTCTTTTAGTGAGGACCTATTGTGCTCAGGCTCCGTGGTAAATGCTGTCTCCTACAGTATCTAGTGTAATCCTCAGAGCCACTTGCTCTGGGAGCTGGCTGTGATTACCATTCCTATTTTACCTAAGGAAACAGACCTGGGGAGAGTTAAACAAGTCAGGGGGTAACAGACCACAAAGGCAGGGCTCCTTGTCAGCCTCCCACCTCTCCCTATTGTATCGCAGTTGGCCTACATTTACAGACCTCCGGCTGAACAGAAAACCGCCCCGCCTTGTGAGAAGGCACTAGCCAGGGAATCCAAGGCAGTGGGGGTTCCCACAACCACGGGGAAAGATGTGGGTGTGGCTATGTGGGCTATCAGCCTTGGGAGCTAAGGGTGGAGGGATGAGGGTCTCTGTTTTCTCACCTGGCTCTAGAGACTTGTGCACAAGCCTGCAGGTCACCAGAGAGAACTCATAACCTACTGAGACTGACCAGAATCCCACTGTGCCCAGGCTGCCAGACCCACTACAGAACCCTTAAGGCACTACAGGACACTCAGCACCCGTTCCAGTGACAATCACTCTGCCTCGTGACAGATGCCCACTTGCTGACCATCTGCAGGATGTCTAGGCTATCTGAGCCTGTCTTGGGGTGAATACAAATGAGGGATGGAGGAAGGGAGATCAATGGAACAAGTTCCCAGAACTTCTTGTCACTTTCTCCAGGGAGAAGAATGCTCTGATTCCTAGCCCCTGCACCCAGAGGGTCTGAGATGTAGAGCTAAGGGGGTTGCCTGAACAAATCTGTTGGTTTTTTAACTTAGAAAAGGTACATGCACATGTGTGCGCATGTACATGCATGCATGCAAGTGTGTGTGTGTGTGTCTGTGTGTGCGCGCATGCGCGTGAGCGTGCGTGTATGTTCATCAGAAATATTGTGCCCCGCTAAAGACTTCATTTCCATGTCCTCATGGCTGCTGGGATATAAAGGGCTATGATACGTGGACTTTCAAGATGTTTGCTTAGATGGTGCTGACTCAGATGTGTAGCTCACCCTTTTACGGCCCGCATGTCCCTCTCCCTCATCCTGCTGCTTGGAATGAAGACATGATGACTGATGTTCTCTGGCCCTCTTGGATCATGACGTAATATAGCGGGAGGATGGTGGTGGTGGAAGCCAGAGCTAAGGATGGTACAAGAGGAAGACAGAAATGATTTTCCTGCTAAGTTCATGCAGCCATCATTCTTGCCCTGGGATTCTTATGCATGAGAGAACAAATCCTGATTTTTCTCTCATATAAAGTTTATTTTATTTTTATTTTTTTTGGTGTTTTGAGACAGGGTTTCTCTATGTAGCCCTGGCTATCCTGGAACTCACTACGTAGATCAAGCTGGCCTTGAACTCACAGAGATTTAGATCTCACACAGATCTGCCTCTGCCTCCCGGGTTGGGATTAGAGGTGTGCACCACAATGCCTGGCCGTGGATAAAGGTTAACTTCATCCCAAATGGGTTCTATTAAACAGAGGAACCTTCTAGCTAGGCAGGGTCACCTGAGCCCTGTTTGTTTGGATTCAGTGTAAGGCACTGAAGGGCCCTAGCAGACCACTCTGCAGGAGGCATCCCTGGGAAATGGGAGCCTGTAGGGGAGCTGGGTTCAGCAGACTATAGCCAAGAAAGTCAGAGGACCTTCCTTTCAGTGGACGGAGATGGTCTACAGAGTGTGAGCCGGCGACTGGTTCCTGCTGAGCTTGCAGCCACCTTGCCCGTTTAGAAGCTTGTTTATCCGCTTCCTTCTGAGCACAGTTCCTGCTCCATGCTTACATCTAAAGCAAGAGACAGAACACGGATGAGCTGGGAAGTCTGCCTCTGTGCAGAGAATAGAACTGGGGGAGCGCTCACTCTGCTTGTATTCAGGTAGATTCACACATTCCACGTGTGTTCCTAGGCCTTGACCTTGGCAGAGAGAGTGCAAGGCAGAGGAGCACCCTTGGTGACTGTCCCTAGGGAACCAGTCAGACTTTGTTCCTCCCCCACAGACCGGGTCCTACCCAGGCAACCAGAGGCCTGCTGCTTCTGCTCTAAGACTCTGGTTTTGTTTGTATTGGAGATGAGAATGGTCAGAAGGGATAGAAACAACAGAGAGCAGCTCAGCACTAAGGCACCTCGGGGAAAGGGCAAGGCTTTGCTTTTCCTACATACTGGCAAGGAAGATCCATGGCTGTGAAAAGATATCCAAACCAGGGACAAGGTCTCAGGAGCCCTCGGCATGGGCTTGAACTCACAATCTGCTGGCCTCAGTTTCCCAAGTAGTTGAAATCACAGGTAGGCCTGCACCATCAGGCATGGCTAACTTACAAACAAGTTTGAAAAGTCATGACTGCATTCTTATTTGTGTGTGTGTGTGTGTGTGCGTTTTTTTTTTTTTTCCCCTTTGGGAGAGTTTGGTCTCAATTTCAGATCTTGTGGCAAAAACATGAAAACTATAGCCAAAGAAGAGACATAGCTGCCAAGTGATGCTTGCAGCCAGGCCCCGGGTGAGTGGTTCTGTTGATGGTATAGTCTACTTGCTACAACCGGTAGCCTAGGGAGCTTAGGTGCTCACCTCCCCGCATGCTCTCTGACCCAGACACTGACTGCCCAGGTCAGCCATAGCTGGTCTGCACACTAGCTAGAGTGTGAGCTTCTTAGAGGTGGAGCCTAACCTGTTCCCTCCTAGAGCCCCAGGGTGTAGAAGGACTTGTGGCCTGTCAATCAAATACCTGGTGCATCAAATAATGGCATATCTCTAGACTTTAGATTGATAGCAAATGGAGCATTGGGCAAACCTTGGCCCCAGAACCCAGGGGACTCATTCATCCTTTCAAGGACAAGCTCAGCACAAACTGGATGCCACGCTCTGCTACTGCCTGAGCCCAAACAGACCTCTTACCTGACTTTTTCTTTGGGGTCACCCATCAGCTCCCAAATCATCACGCAGAGACTTATTATTAGTTTTGAACACTTGGCCTTGCTTATCTCTTTTCGGGCTCGCTCTTTTAACTTAAATTAACCTGTTTCTCTTATCTAACTTTTTCCTCAGGGCTTTTTACTTTCTTCTGAATATCTTACTTTCACTGCTCCTCATGTCTGCTGGCCTCTAGCTGGCTTTCAGCCCCAGGTGTATCTCTCATTCTCTCCTTTTTCTCTCGTTCTTTCTTCTTTTTAAGCCTAGATTTCTCCTCCTATTTATTCTCTCTGCCTGGCAGCCCTGCCTGTCCCTTTGCTGCCTAGCTGTTAGCCATTCAGTTCTTTATTAGACCAATCAGGTGCCTTAGGCAGGCAAGGTGAAACAGATGCAACACATCTTTACATAACTAAACACACATCCTTACATCAGTAAACAAATGCAGCACAAACAAATGTAACACACCTTTATACAGTTAAAGTAATACTCCACAGCATAAACAAATGTAACACATCTTTGCCCAGCTGAAATAAGGTTCCACAACAGACCTCGTTTTCTTAGCCCTCTGGCCCTACAATCCCTGGTGATCCTCTAGGTTCTTAGACTCTTTCCTTACTGGTAAACAGATCACAGGTGAAAGGACTCTGGCGAGCTGGAGTATGGTGAGTGTGGTGAGCGCCGTGAGCATGGCTCTGGTAGACCTTGGCCTTTTCTCCCATTCCCTCTGTGTGGTGAAAATGGCTAGATTACATTCCTAAAGCTAGCCACCAAGGTCTATTCCCTTATTTGGCCACTTTCTCCTCCTGAGGCTGACTACCAAGGCCCAACTACCAAAGTATTGATGTCCAGCAATCAGAAGCCACCTTTGTCTCACCTAATTAACATGCACGATCAAAATTAAACACCTCATCCTAACGTGGCGGTCCCCCTTATGCCCTTACAAACTGCCATTTTCCTATGGGGCATGTCTGTTTCCTCTCTGTCCAGCAGCAGTCCTTTGTTGTCTTTTTCCCCTTGTCCCCAGGACAAATGTCCTGTTGTAAGATATTTGATTACCCTGTGAACCCCGAGATTACGTTATTTACTGGAAAAACCTGTTTCTAGTTGTGGTGTGGCTCAGCCTTAGCACACACCTGTAATCCAAGAGCTTTCTGCTTATTGTAAACATGATTAAATACAGTCCACCCTAGGTTAAGAGGTGGAGAGCACCCAGCTGATGGTCCTCCTCTGTTGATGGATACCCCAGAAGCTTTTCACCTCTTTGCCATATCTAACAAGACTCCTCAAACTGAATGTTCCTCCCTTCCACTTTTGTGTGTCTCTCTCCCTCCTCCTGACTCCCTTTTACTCTCTATAGTTTTTGTTGTTGTTGTTTTGTTTTGTTCCTGTCAACTGGTTGCTTGCTCCTCCGTTTGACCTATGGTTGACTTTGTTTAATCCTGTTTACAATATTCAAGCAGAAGGCTTTTGGGTTAAAGATGTGTGCTAAGGCTGAACCACACTACAGCTAGAAACAGGTTTTCCAGAAAATAATGCAGTCTCGGGGTTCACAGTGTGATCAATTATCCTGCAATATTTCCCCCTTTTTTGTCTAAATAAAAAGGAAAGGCCAAGTTGTATTTTTGGTTTTTCAAGACAGAGTTTCTCTGGAACTTGCTTTGTAGACCAGGCTGGCCTCGAAATCAGAGATCAGCCTGCCTCTGCCTCCCAAGTGCTGGGATCAAACGCGTGTGCTACCACCACCCAGCCTTATCCTTCCTTTTTAGTTAGACAGAAAGGGGGAAATGTTGCAGGATTTTGTTAACAATAGCATACCACTGCCCCTTTTCCCTTGTTCCCTTCCCCTCCTCCCTCACCCTCTATTTCCTGTGTTTGTCTCTTATTTCCTGCCTTCTGTTCCTCTGGGGTAAATAAATCTCCTTTGTGTGAGAACATGGTCTTGGGGATCCTGGATTGATACGTTTCCTTTCAACAGTGTTACTGAGGAATTAAATGGCACACAGTCGTGCATCATATAACATTTTGGTCAGCAAAAAGTGTCCCTCTGAGATTTCATGCCCTACTGGTGTGTTCACTATCTCAGTTTGTGTAAGGACACTCTGTGTTTTTTGCATGACAGTATCACCTAAGGATGCCGTTCTTAGAGCTCATCATTAAGCAACCCATGATTACAATATATAAAACACTTCCTCCTGTTATAGTATCTGTGGGCGCTGAGGAGTCAAAGTTGTTGTGTGGTTCATTGTGTGTGAAGGGCTAGGGAGTATTCAGGTAGAATTGCAACTATGTAATTTATAGCAAGTCTCTGGTCTACCAGGAGATAGAAGTGACTAATATAATTAGCATACAAACCCCAATCCCCAGCTGGGTCTTTTTGCATATAAAGTGCTCTCCCATCAGTATAAAAGTGAAGCTTTTTGGCCCAGCAGCAGTAGGAGGTCAGATGCACTGCAGGGTCAGCTGCAGGTGGAGGGCAGCAAGGAGACTGCCGAGCTTTCTGTATGCACAGCACCTTAGAGTCAGGCACCTTGCTTAGAAGACTGGTTGAAGCTAATGGGTGCTCTGCTCACCACTCTGCTCTTGCCTTAGCTCTGCTTCCTCGAGCACAGCTCTGCATCTTTGAGCATCTACCCAGGGTCTTTCCAGTCCCTCTGATCAGCTTCTGTTTGCCACCCACCCCCAGCTTTTCTGCTTGCAGCCTGGCCCTCCCCTTTGCCGCCCCGCCCACCTCCTGCTACCCCACCCACTCCTCTGCTGCCCTTTCTCCCAGGCTTATGCTCACCGCCAAGAAGACTGTGTCCCAGGCCTCCTGCCCCCAGAGCCTCTCTTGCTTACTCCCTCCTTCCCACCTCCCAGGGTTGGCTCAGGAGTAGCAGCATTTCGTATCTGTCCTCTGATGTCCCATTGTCCACCTCCAGCAGTTAGGAACACCGTGACAAGGGACAACAAATACAGAAAACAGGAGACATTTTTAAAAGGAGGGTTAATAAAAAAAAAAAGAGCAGATAATTTCCAAAGGACATTAAGCTCTATTCAGGGCGACAATCTCCAATCAACAAAATGAAAGGCAAGAAGGGCTGGCCCCACAGGGACTGGCTGAAAGGCAGCCCTGACGGTGAGAGTGTTCCAGGCTGGATTCTCACACACCCCGTGGGAGGCACTCCTCAGCAACGACTCCCTCAATATCTTCCTGGCAACCATCCCAGTCCTGGGGGGGGGGCCCAGACTAGACCCCACCCCAAGCCACAGGCTGTGAGCCGCCTTCTCCGCCTTCTCCGTTCCTCCTCGTCCATGACGGGACTTGCTGAGGTTCCCTCACCAGGAACCACAGAGGAACCGCTCTGTGTGCACTTAGCTAACAGAATTCTTTGGCAGACAGAATGCTGTCTGAGTCAGCTCGGAGAAATAATTAACCCTCCTGATGCTTCCTAGAGGAGGAAGGGGCTGAATGCTGAAGGCATAAGAAAAGCAGAGGCCTGGCTGACCCAGGCAACGTGGGGGATCTCCATCCAGCTCATGTCTGTTCTCTGGGGCTTTAGACTGTATTATTGGAAGATGAAGAGAAGCCTCTTTGCATGTGTGTGTGTGTGGTATGTGCGCACGCACGTGCGTGTTTGTGTGTGTGTACTAAGAGTGCAGGGTGCATGTGCGTGTGTGTGTGTGTGTGTGTGTGTGCACTGAGAGCGCAGGGTGCATGTGTGTGTACATGCATGTAGAGACTTTAGAGGTATCTTCTCAATCATTCTCCATGATATTTTTTAATTTAAAATATTTATTTTTATTATGGTTGTGTGTGTATATGTGTGCCCACCCCTCTATGGGTACCTGCAGAGGCCAGAGGTATCAGATCCCCTGAAGCTGGAATTACATGCAGTTGTGAACCACCTAAGATGGGTACTAGGACGCAGATTACTAACCTTTGCAAGAACAGTACATGCTCTTAACCACTGAGCCATCTCTCCAGTCCCTCCACATTATGTTTTGAGACAAGTGCTCTTCTTTAAACCCGGAACTTGCTTATTAGGCTAGACTGAGGACTGGCCTGCCTCTACCTCCCCAGCCCTGAAACTACGGGTGTGTACCACCATGCGCTGCTTTCTAACGTGGGTTCTGGAAGATCCACATCAGGTCCTTGACTTCTGAGGCAATCGCTTGCCCACTGAGCCAGCTCACATAGTAGTTTTGGACCTTCTTTCTGGATACCTGTTTCTGCCTTTTCAGAACAGGCAGATGAATCACATAAAGGTGCTTGGATGACTGACTCTGCTTTAGCAAGCACTGAAGAGTTGATCCAAGAAAAACATGAAACCTGGACCTGTTCTCGAGGAATCAATCCACCACCCTGGTCATGTCATATGTCCAGCGTGAAAGGGCAAAGGTGTTTACTTCAGCCTCAGCAGACTGCCTTACACATTTGGTACTGCTGAGGTGATAATGTGGCCTGCGGTTCAGGATGTAGCTTCCTTCGAAGAAGCCTCCGGTTCCCTGCCAAGGTCTCTGGGAGCCTTGGGCAGATTCCCTTCCTTCATTTCCCTCTACTCCAAGGCCAGAATTTCTCATCCTGTTACACAACCCAGTAAAGTCATGACACAGCCTTCGGCCTGGCCTACCAGGCAATCAGACTCAAGCGGTGGTGCAGCCAACAACAGTCTGAAGATCTCTAGATCTCTGCTGGCATAGCCGGCTGTGGTGGTGCACTCCCTTAATCCCGCACTGAAAGGCAGAAACAGGTGCATCTCTGTGAGGCCAGCTTGGTCTACATAGTTCCGTGTGCAGAATTACATGGTGAGACCCTGTCTCAGAAGGCAGAGGAGGAAGAGGAGAAAGAAGAAAAGGAAGGAGAAGGAGGAGGCAGAGAAGAAGAAATCTCCACTGGAGCCCCCATCTTCTAGTGCAGAACAGTTTATTATTATTATTATTACTTTGTTTCTTGTGTTGGTGATCTAACCCAAGGCCTCACACCTTACTTGGCACACTTTCTTCTTCCTCTTTTTTAGATTTATTTTATTATGTACACAGTGTTCTGCCTGCATTTATGCCTGCAGGCCAGAAGAGGGCACTAGATCTCATTACAGATGGTTGTGAGCCACCATGTGGTTGCTGGGAATTAACCCAAGACATCTGAAAGAGAAGCCAGGTCTCTTAATGGCTGAGCCATCTCTCCCGCCCTTGGTACACTTTCTAATACTGAGCTGTACCTGAAAATCCCTCAGTGAGGTTTTAATTGTACAGAACACCCCTGGGAGAGGCAGATCGAAGACAGTAAGAGGATAGTGGGTCTGATATTGGGGCCACTAAGTTTTGGGTTGTTGTTGTTGGTAGTTTATATGATATCTATCTATCTATCTATCTATCTATCTATCTATCTATCTATCTATCTATCTATCTTCTGTCTGTCTGTCTGTCTGTCTGTCTGTCTGCCTGCCTGCCTGTCTGGGGTGTGTGTTCTATTGAGGCCAGAGGTTGAGATCTGTTTATTTTCCTCATTCACTTCTCCACTATTTATTTATTTAGGTAGAGGATCTCTCACTGAACCTGGAGTTCATCAGCTTGGCTAAGCTGGCTAACTGAGCTCCAGGAATACGTCTCTGCTCCCCCTACTGCTAGGATTACAGATGTGGGTGCTACCATGCCCAGTGCTGGAGATCCAAACGCAGGTCCCTATGCTTTATAGCAAGAACTTTACCTGCTGAACCATCTTTCCAGAATCCCTGCTAAAACAAATAAACAAAAATATCCTATTGAGAGTTATAATAAGAAACCATCCTTGTAAAATAGGCCATGCTGGCCAGTGTTGGGACACGCCTTTAATGCCAAGGCAAAGGGAGGCCAACCTGGTCTACAGAGTAAGTTTCAGGACAGCCAGGGCTACACAGAGAAACTCTGTTTTGTCGGGGGCGGGGAGGCCAAGGTTAAATTTGATCCAATCCATAGAGGTAGTAAGCTCTCCCCTCTACCAGGTGAATCTACACAAGACCCAAATTTGGTAAAACATACATGCTTTTTTTTCCTTCTCTTTTTCTTGTTTTTGTTTTTTTTCAAGACGGTTTCTCTGTGTAGCCCTGGCTGTCCCGGAACTCACTCTGAAGACCAGGCTGGCCTGGAACTAGAGATCTGCCTGTCTCTGCCTCCCGAGTACTGGGATTAACCATGTGTGCCACCACCAGCTACATCACTTTATTTTTCATCACAGGCTCCTCCTCCCTCCCTGGACAGTGGAATCACAGTCATTCAGTTAGCATTGCAGTCTCAGCCCTGATCAGAACCCTGTCTGGCCTCTGACAGTCTGGCTCATGCCAGGCACCCCTAGTGTGGGAGTAGCCAAGTTCTTAAAGGAAGATGTATGTTAGAGACTGCACTCCAAAGCCACCTCTATCTCCAGTTCCCGCTCTGACCACTGCCAATGCACCATGAACATGACTTTGCATTTTAAACCACTTACTTTCAAAGAGTACCGATTGACGAGTAATAATTAACAGCTCAGCAATCAGTTGCAAATTCCCAATAATTGCTATCATTTCCAGTGGGGTTTTTCTTTACTCCATTCTCCGTTTTGAAGCTAACAAATACTTACTGACCTTCTTTTAGCATGGGTAGAATCAGATAAAAAGATATACCACTCAAGTATTTACATTTAAGATAGCGGTATGGGGCCTATGAGGTGGCTCAATAGGTAAGGGTGCTTGCCACCAAGCCTGAGTTCTATCCCCGAGACCAGCATACTAGAAGGAGAGAATCTACTCATGAAAGTTGTCCTCTGGCCTACACATGTGTACTGTGATATGCAGGCAGGTGCACACACACACATACACGCTAAATTAAGATACTAATATAATAATGATATAGTAAAGGGGCTGGGGAGATGGTTCAGTGATTAAGAGTATTTGCTGGTCTTGCAGTCCCAGATTCAGCTCCCAGCAACCATAAGGTAGCTCACAACCATCTGTAATTCCATTTCCAGGGGATCTGACTCCCTCTCCTGGCATCCTCAGGTATCAGGGATACACATACCATACACACACATTCAAACACATAGTTGTTTATTTTTTTAGTGGTGGGGGGTGGGGGACCCAGCCCTGACTGTGCTGGGACTCACTCTGTAGACCAGGCTGAACTCAAACTCAGAGATCAGCCTGCCTCTGCTTCCCAAGTGCTGGAATTAAAGGTGTGTGCCATAACACCTGGTTCATACACATAATTTTAATATAGATGCATATATGATATATATGTACATACACACAACATACATGTATTTATTATATATGTATGTATATTAGTTTTTAAGAAGCTATTTGTATTCTGGCTGGTGTAGTGATATGCTATGCACCCAAAAGGGGTAAAAAGCCTGTGTCCATATAGTGACATGTTGATAAGTGCCAATTCTGCAACGATGAGAGGCACACGGACATGCAGGAGGTTCCTCTTGAGTTACTTGAGGTTGCACACCACTTCCATTGTCTGTAGGGTGCCTGCTCGTAATTAAGCGGTAGCCCACGTGAAACCACATCTATGAAACACTATTGGCTCAGAGATGAGACACAGTGGCAAAGGGCTGGCTCAGCACATTTAAGACCCTATGTTCGTTCCACGCTCAGCACTGGGGTGGGGGAATGTCTGACATATTGGTATCAGTTCTATATAAACATCTACGGCCATAATTCAGGAAACTTACAGGGTTTTTTCATCGCAGAACTCAGTGGGCTTCAGGAGCAGAGCTACACTGTGAATCACTGCGCCAGACGGTGTCTGCAGTTGGTTCCAGATTTTATAGTCCCTCCCTCACATCCTTTTCCAACAACCAATGTGAATTAGCATTTTTCTAGACAGAAAGGTCCCAGAGAGTCTAAATGTTCTGCTTAGGAGGCAAAAACCCAAGGGCGCTCAATCTTCATTTTCTCCGTGAACTTTTCCCTCAGATTTCCAAAACCACTCGTGCTCCACATTGCCACCCAGCTTGCCTTGAGCTCTTGTCTGTTTATACCATTCCACGCCTCATCCCACCCAGCCCAGTGCAGAGCACCTAGCAACTGCTCACACGTGACAAATCACCTGGCTGTTTAAAACACTTCAATAGCCTGGATAAGAGCAAATGAACTGAGCATCTCCGGCACACTTACTTAACCTCTCTGGACCTCGGTTGTCAACTGTACCTCACAGTGCTGCTATGACCATTAAACTCCTGTGTCCAGCACATCATAAACATGTAATGGATGTTAGCTATATTTATCGCCAATCCTAAGCATGCTCTAAACCTGGTCACCAAGCAAAGGACAGAGCATGCCTATTGGCAGAGAGCCAAATGTCAAGGACACTCTGCAAGGGGTGGGGAAGCAGATGCAGAGGTGCTGTTTACTGCTTATCTCTTGTTGCAAGATCTCAAAGTACTCTAAACTATCAGCAACAAATTTTCACAGGAATTCTCTGACATAGGGTGGAATCCTCTATTGTCAGTGTAGAGGGGACTTAAGGGCCCGATCAAGGTTACTTACTTGCTGGGTCAACCACAGGCTAGGAATAGAAATTGGCTCCCGCAGCCCCCCTTTGTCTCAGTGGCTTCCTCCCTGTGTGGTTCTGGCAAAGATAAAGCACTTAAGAGTGACAGCAACTGGAGGGAAGGTCAGAGAAAGCATCTGAGAGTCGCAGGGCCTCCACTGCCTTTCAAATTCATCCTCCTGCAAGAAGGCTTCTGCGGGGGGGGGGGCCCGGGGGGGGATGAGGCTCAGTGGGAGAGAAGCAGACACCATGCTCCAGGCTTCCGTCTGACCACAAACAAACAACAAACAAACAGGAAGCTTGACAGCAGCACACTGTCCCCTCTGACTAGGATCCCCTGACTGCCTTCATCCAGGCATGCCAAGGAAACAAAGTCCAGTGTATTCGGGGTGCTGAAGAAAGGCTCTGACATACAAGGTACCCTTGACCTCAGTCTGCATTCACCCCTCCCTCTCACCACTACCCCATCACTAGAATCTCACAGCTCCTTGGCTAGGCCTTAGACGGAACCCACAATTCCCTAAGCTGCCTTCAGAGCCGGAAAATGCTCTCTGTAGCCAGGCCCCTGCCCAACCATCCAGGGACTAAGTTGGCAACAGCTCTATTTACAGCTGCAAAAGCAGTCAAGTACAGGAAAAAAAAAAAAACAAAAAAAACCAAAAAACAAAACCTTAACAGAAAACACCTAACAAAGCCGTCAGAAAGGCCACCCTTGTGTGAGCATGTGTGTATCCAGACCTTTCTCCGCCCTGGCTCTCAGGTTACTCCCAGCTCCTTGCTTTTACAATTAGAACAGTGAATTATTCATGGCACACCATACTGCTTCCAGAGTCTCCCAAGAGCATGGAGATTGTTACCACGCAAGGAGTTTGCTGCCAAAGCCATTGGGACGATGAGTAAGGAAGGGAAGCATAAGCCTGGGGCTCCTAGCTTCACCAATGAAGATGACTGAAGTCTAAACGGCCTGAATCCCCAGGGGCCGGGATTAAGAACAGTGGGAAGAGTGTGAGGGCACAAAGTCAGCCATGGAGCCTCGCAGGACTTCCATTACATTCAAAGGGTAGCGGTGCGGCCTAGGAGAACATATGCCTTACATGTGTGTGGCTTAATCCCATGCCCTGGGGCTATACACAAAGTGGGGGTGGGGAGAAAGATGCCTTTAAGACTAGATGTACTTTTGGTTTTTCTGATATTTATCAGAATATATATATGCAGATATGCAGATCTCTCTCTCTCTCTCTCTCTCTCTCTCTCTCTCTCTCTCTCTCTCTCCACACACATACCCACCTCAGGCTGGTTTCAAACTCACTGTGTAGCCGGAAAGACCTAGACCTTCTGACACAGAGTTTGCTTCCCGCCCTAGCAGATCCTGATTTGCCTCCACCTCCTGAGTGAAGGTGTGTGCCACCATGCCTCATTGATACTGTTTGGGGATCAACTCCAGGGCTCCATGCATGCCAGGCAAGCACTCTACCAACTGAGTTACAGCTCAAGCCCTATTTTTTGATTTTTTTGCATACCACCAAGAAAATAAATTCTATTTCTGGCAAGATAAATCCTGATTTCATAGATACTAAAATGTGCATTTTACTATTGATAGCATAGCTGGTGGCACATGCCTTTAATCCCAGCACTAGGGAGGGAGGCAGAGCAGGCAGATTTCTGAGTTCCAGAACAACCAGAGCTACATAGAGAAACCCTGTCTCAAAATAAAATAAAATAACAAAATAAATAAATAAACAATAGAACTGATAACCTATTATTATTAAATGGGTCTCATGTTTACCAGGTTCTTGCTCTACATTGCAAGAAAGCTTCCTAAGCCCTGCCTTCCCTATCGTTGATAAGGAGGAAGAACAGCAGGGGCTAGATGGATTTAGTGTTCATGACTATGATTTTTGGGTTTTGTTTAGAATTTTGAGACAAAGTCTTGCTATGTAGCCCAGGCTGGCCTCAAACTCTTTATTCCCTTCCCCCGTCCCCTGCCTTCTTAGTGCTGGGATTAGAGTGTGCATCACTACATCTGGCTCTATGGTGCATATGTAAGACATATTAGAGTGTGCATCACTACATCTGGCTCTATGGTGCATATGTATGACATATTTTAGGGTGGTCATGTCAATTTTCCTCCTCTTTCTTTCCTGGGTCTGCCAAACAATTTAGATTTTTTTTTTTTAATCTAGGTATTAAGCTCAGGTGCTGTATGCTATCAGGTCTTGTACCTCTGAGAAGGGTGGACAGATGAAAGGTCTCAGGACTGAACAAATGCAGGAAGAAGAAAAGGCTCGAAGCCTGGCTAGCTCTTCAGTGAGCTGTTGACCTCAGAGCCGGGAAGGACGCCGGCATGGACTTGCAGGTAGCACACAATGGGCTACGGATTTGGGACGGTTTGTGCTGGCAGTGAGCCATCATAATGTTTTTGAGCTTGGAAATAGTTGATGTCAAGCGGTATTTTCGGGGAAAAATCAGAGCATTTCAGGAGTAGGGGATGTCTAGAATCTGGAAAGATGCTCCTTTCTGTGTGGGGAGTTCAGTGGGAAGAGGTAAAGTGGAAAGGATTAATGACTGTTAACATGGACATCATTGAGTTCCGTGTACAAGAAGGAGCTGTTTCGAGACCACAGTAGTACAGGCAACTGACTTAGATGTCAGATTTGACTCAGTAGAAGAAATGGTAGTAAGGAGAGGATGCTGAGGAGAGGAAGGCTAGACATGATGCTTTGGGACTTATTTTCTTTTTTTTTCCTTTTTTTCTTTCTTTTTTTTTTTTTTTTTTTTGGTTTTTTGAGACAGGGTTTCTCTGTAGCTTTGGAGCCTGTCCTGGAACTAGCTCTTGTAGACCAGGCTGGTCTCGAACTCACAGAGATCCACCTGCCTCTGCCTCCCGAGTGCTGGGATTAAAGGCGTGCGCCACCACCGCCCAGCTGGGTCTCATTTTCAAAGAAGTAATGGTTGGGTCAAGGGATTCTGATGTCATGGAGGAAAATGAGATTTAAAATGGGAAGAACTTTAGGAATTCAATTAATTAAAACTCTAATTGCATTTAGTACTCATGTATGGAGCGCATGCCACAGAGCAATGTGAAGGCAGAGACAGCTTTTGGGTCGATGATCTCCTTCCACCTCATGGGTCCCTGGGGACTGACTTCTGGTTAGGGGACCTGGTGGCAGGTGCCTTTACCTTGTGAGCCATCTCCTGTCTTGAGTTGATTTTGATACAAGATCTCACTGAGTAGCCCAGGCTGCACTGGAACTGGAGGTCTCCTGTTTCAGACTCCCAAGTTTGGGGACTGTGGGCATTAGCCAAAAGGCAGAACCCAAGAGCGCTTCTGTTTCTGGACAAGTTGCCAAACTGCAGAACACGCAGAGGTCAAAGACATCAGCCTCAGATTGCAGTACCTTCTTTCTGTGGGCCAGATATTTCCCTAATCCTGGCACCTAAATGGTTGGCTTGTTTCCTAAGTCAGCTTTTCCAGAGGAGCAGCATGGACATCGGATTCTGTTTTCTTCTCATCTTTGCTGTTTTGAGCTATGGAACTGATTGGTTAAAATTAATGTTCAGGAATTCTCCACCAGTTGTTCTAAATAGCTTCCCCAGGCTGGCTGTGCAGCTCGGTGGCAGAGCGCTTGCCTAGCCTGAGTCAGGTCCCAGGCTCCATCCCCACCACAGCGAGCTCTATTTTTCCAGTCTCCCTGTCTGTGGTTTTGTCTTCTATCCCCTGCTACTCAGTCTTTTATTCTATGGGGGGCACTGAGGGTGGAACCCCGAGTCTTGAATGCGCTAGGCAAAGGCTGAGCCATATCCCCTGCTCTGACTGCCTTAGAAAATTATGAAAATGGGGAAAAAATGAATTATGGAAATGCCTAATTGTCCATAAAAATTGAGAGAACATAGCCAGACATGCCTGTAATCACAGCACTCGGGAGGCTGAGTTTGAAGCCAGCTTGAACTGTATAATGATGTCCTCCCCCACACAACAGTCACCAAACAGCTGAGAAAACAGTATGTTCAAGTAACGTTTTCTGTTAGACTTAACAATTGACATGATTTAGTCACACTTGCCTCACCTATTTTCCCTTCTGTATCTCTGCTGACTTGCTCTAAAGAAAGTCCCACACTGTGCAGCTCTAAGCATTGATTCAGATGTGGGCACCTTCTAGACTCATCATACTCTGATGTCTCTGATCAAAACTGACATGTTTTTCTCATGTCACCTAATAGATGATATTGGACATGAGGCGGTTTTAATAGCGTTTCTTTGGGAAAAACACAAATGTCTGGCCTAGGATTATACTATCATGCCATTTTATATGAGGCAGCCCAACTATGATCTCATTACTGTCCAGGGAGCAGGCCCTTCTTCAGGGTTCAGTCAGCCCCTTTCCATATCTGGGAGACACGTGAGCCCTACTTTATTCTGTAGCTCGGGCAGCTGCTTACAGAGCATGTGACTTCTGCTCCAGTCACCATCTCGCTGACACCTCCTTTGGAGGATGGCCATCACTCTAGAGGAGGAGTCTGTCTGTAGCTGGTATCCCCAGCAACCACACCAGCACCTCCCTGGGGTTGGTAAAAGTTCACACAGGGAACTCCTCTTGCCCCTCAGGGAAGAGGGAGCAGAGAAACCAGATCAGAGTTGATTAGATTCAAGATGATTTGGGGGATGGGCTGAGGCTTTAATCAGTGTCTTCTTAAAATGAAGGAAACAAACACATACTCATTCTCTCTCTCTCTCTCTCTCTCTCTCTCTCTCTCTCTCTCTCTCTCTGTGTGTGTGTGTGTGTGTGTGTGTGCTTTGTGACTCCCTTTACCCTGAACAAAAGAGTTTTGGGGCGTCTCTTGATACTGCTTAACATGGCAAAAGACCCCAGATCACTGGAATTAATGGGAAGCCTGCAGCAGGCCTGGATAAGACACAAGTGAGGTAATGTCTGGTTTTTATTAAATATCCCAAATAGATTACTCACTCTTGCTAGATAAGGGGTAGAGACCCTATCATGGTTTAAACACAAATCCTGCTACACACAGGGTCCCTGTGGGTTCCTATCCTGGGGAGCCACCCTGATGTCTAGACCGGTGGCTTGGTCAGGTAAAGTGCTAGCCAGAGAGGAAGACCAAGTTAGTTTCGCAAACTCCTCATTAGGAATCCAGAGTTTGATATGAGTCTCTCATGCTTGCATGACACAAGACTCCCAAGAAGAGTCACAGAAAGATCCCTTTTCTCTGTACCCAGGAGAAGGGCCAGTTGGAACAGCCAGAGAATCAGGCCCAGAGGGCTCTGCTTGACTAAGCTTGTCCTCTGGGTCTCTCCTTTTGTGCCTTGAGCAATTTCTCCCATTCAAGCCATCTTACAAGTTGCAAAGAGTTTCTTTGATGTTGGATCCTCACAAAAGCCTTGTAAAATAAGCCAAGAACATCCAGGCTCTCGTTGGCTAAGGCTTCAGGCTGGAACTCCAGCTGCCTGCAGATCGGACGCTCAAGGCTGTTCTACCCCCAGTGAAAGGGTCGTAAGGAGGTCCTCGCCTTCCAATCTAGGATAGCAAAGGTGTGTGAGGAACTCAGAAAACAACCAGAGAACCCACAGGATCTTCTGTAGAGAGGCGTAGAGCATCAGAAGCAAGATGTAGGCATCAAGAGCCTTCCTGCCCCCAACGTGTCACCCCACACACTCCCTGGCCCTGTGTTAGGGCTCTGGAACCTCCACCTCACAATTTCCTGGCAGGTCTCCTGGCAGGGGTGGCAGTCCTGCGAGTAGTGACCAGTCACCGGAACGGACCCCAGTGCACCTCCTCCTCGCTATTCTGTTGCTAGCCGGCCTTAATCTGGTGGCAAGCTCTGCTCCCCCAAGCTCCTCACCCCATGCCAAGAAGTCTCCAGGGCATGTGAAGGCAGCCTGTGAGAGTGAGCAAACATCGAGGTGGCTCACCCCTCCTTACCCAGCTTAGCTGTAAGCTCCGGCTGTGTGCTCCCAAGGCAAGGAGGGCTAATAGCAGCCTGCTGCACAGCAGGGACATGGCTCTTCTCAGAAATGCGTGTGTCCCCCCAGCTGATAGCGTTTTCTATCCCCCAGGAGCTCAGCACACTTCACTGTACCTTCTTTCTGCTTTTGGATTTTCCTTCTAAAGAGGTCTCTAGGCTTTAGTAGAGTAAATAAAAGGGACCCAGGGACAGGAACAAGGAGGCAAAGCCCTCTTGGCTATTATTGGTCAGACCAAAGTGCCTGCCCCCCTCCTCATCTCCCAGCCTTCAGTGTGATGCACCCGAGGAATAGAGAAGCCAAGATGTAATGGTGATTACCCAGAATGTTATGATTTACAGTTTACAATGTCTTTTAATATCTTCAAATACATTTTAGATGTTACTTCTTCCAATTCTCACAATAAAACTGTGTCTGGTACAAAGGAGATGCAAACACTGGTTCTTTTTCCTTCCTCTCAATGAGGCTGGAGTGTGGAAATACTACTGTCTCTACAGACGAGCAAGTCAGCCTCATGAGTATTCAAAAATCCAAATAAACACATTGCAGCCGACCGAGACTCAGATACAGCTCTCCTGGCATTCTTCGGAAGCCTAGAGTCCTGGGATGTGTGGGATGTGTGGGTGGCCCCCTTCCTCCTTAGCCCTTTACCCAGTTAGTCCTGCTGTGCCCAGGTCTTCGGCATCTTGAGTGTGCTTGTCCTCATTATTCATGGACTCGGTTCTAAGCATTTTAAATCCATCAACTAATGTGTTTCTCATAAAACACGGAGGTAGGTGTCAGCATTATTCCCATTCTCGATGAGGAAACTGTAATGGGTGGCGCTGAGGAGCTTGGTCCAGAGGGATGTCTGCGAGCAGCAGTAGTGTCTGAGCTTTGCCAGTGCGGCCCCTGGGCCTGGGCCTTCATCACTGCACATCCAATTTCACTTCTTTCCAAGTGCCTGCTTCTCAGCCTTCAGTAAATCCCTTGAAGGCAAGAACTTTTTTTTTTTTTTAAATCCTTATTCCTCAGCCCCAAGCATGACATCTGGCACAGGGTATAAAATCAGTAACTATCTGCTGAAGAAAGCCTGGGTAGCGAAGTGAGGAAGGAAGCTCGAAGAAAGAAGGCCATCTGCTAAAGCTTAAAATCCCAGAGCTGAGCTCAGGTTGGAGCTCAGTGGAGGAGCATTTGCTTGGCAAGGGGGCCATAGGTTCAAGCTCCAGCACTGAGTATTAAAAAAAACAAAAATGGAAATCCCAGGGTTGTAGATGTAGTCTTGGTTAGTTGCAGCCCTGGTAGTTGGTGGAATATTTAGCAGGCAAGAACCAGCAAGTACCAAATCCTAGGTTCTATCCCCAGCCAAATAGAATCGGGAGTGCTGGTGAGGAGGAATGCATCAGATGAAGGGGAACATGTATTTAATAATCCCACACTAGCTTTGAATAGGGTATAATAATTGCTCCTTATTAAAGGGGAACTCACAGATCACAATGAGGAACAGGAATGGAATCCAACATCCAGGTGTGGCCAGCAGGAAGAGAGTGAACGGGCAGACCCACACGCCTTTTGGTACCCAAGGCCACACCCAACCTGGTCCAGCCTCTCCAAGGCCATTGGCTGAAGGAGGTTCTCCATTATGCTGGCACAAATGTTGCAGTTGTCAGGAGGTAGAAGCAGGGGGATCAGATGTTCAAGGCTAGCTTATGTGCACTTGGGAGACAAAGACAGGCAGATCTCTGTGAGTTCAAGTCCAGCCTGGTCTACAGGGCAAGTTTCACGACAGCCAGGGCTACACAGAGAACCCCTGTCTCAAAAAACAAACAAGCAAAAAGTTCAGAGCTAAACCGATGACGTCTTCTGATTCTACCTAAGACATGAAACGACAAGAACAGATTTTTGCTTCCAGCTCAGTCCGTTTGTTGCTGTGACTGGATCTCCCACAGAGCTTGTCCTGACACTTGAGGACCAGGGCAGTGGCAAGAGCCCCACCTGAGCTGTCTTCAGACTCTGGGACTGCCATTTTGGGTCAGAGTTAGAACATTAAGCGCCCCACAGAAACTGGAAATGAGACCCACAGCCTCTGTGCTGAGCTAGAATCAATGCTGTGGACTTCCCAGGTCCCCTAAGGGACCAGCTGCTTGCTCAGTCTGGGACAAACCCAAGCACATGCCCACAAAGGGCTGCAAACTGCAAATTGAGATCTAATATGAGCCATCTGGTCTGGTGAAATGGCCAACGGGAGGGACAGGGGCCTGGAACCTTCCCAGAAGTAGGACGTGATGACTCAGCTCACCCAGAACAAAAGCTTTTAAGGAAACCCTTTGGAACAGGCCAAACTGAACCTTCCTGAACAGCCAGGATTGGAGGACTCTATCTAAAGGTGACCCCGGATGCAGAGTTGTGAAACCGATGGTCCCTGAGCATGACCCTGGGGCAGGTAAATCTGCATTGCTTTGGAGAAGGAAGCGTATGGAGTCCCCGCACCAGTCCAGCAGGCCAGTGAGGTGGCTCAGTGGGTAAGGGCAGCGGCTGCCAAGCCTGATGACCTGAGTTTGACCCCCGAGACCCACATGGTGGAAGGCAAGCACGGACTCCAGCAAGTTGTTCTCTGACGTCCCCAAGTTGTGGCATGATACCTGTGCGCATGTACACACAAACAGATTTTGAAATTTATTTATTCATTCACTCATCTAATTAATTAATTATTTTTGAGACAGGGTTTCTCTGTGTAGTTTGGGGCCTGCCCTGGAACTCACTCGTTAGACTAGGCTGGCCTCGAACTCACAGACATCCACCTGCCTTTGTCTCCCAAGTGCTGGGATTAAAGTCATGTGCCACCACCACCCGGCTCTGAAATATATATATATATTTTTAAAAAATGAATCATTTTAGAGCCATCAAAGGAGTGATGAGAAATGTCAGACTGGGTAAGGACCAACAGCTCCACCTGGACATGGGACGCTTTAGCCTTGGTCCGGGAGAATGGCTTTCTGGTGTCTTCTGGACAATCACTGTTGCAATGGGGGTGGGGAGGAGAGCCGACCAATCACCAGGTCTAATTATCCTCCTTCAGCTGCTTTCCTGGCACAGTTGTCAAGGCTCTTGCTAAAACTTTGCTTCACCAATACCGGGATCCAAAGAGCCCCAAATCACAAGGGGAAGGTTCTGCATCCCCGAGAAGCCGTAAGACTTCCCAACACCAAGACCTGGGCGCCAGAGGTCAGTTCTGTGAGCTTCAAAGCTACTCTCCCCTTGAGCTCCTCTAGGTCCAGCAACTGGATGGAGGAGATATGGTGGTGCCAGCCACTTGGAATGGCACCAGAAGATGACACAATGGGAATCAGCATACTTGCCCTGGTCCCCCATCACCACACCCCAGGAAGTCAGAAGGCATCTGGAAGGCCTGTTTGTGCTTGTAGCAAGAGCACCTAGGTCAGGGCTTGCTTAGAGCTGAGGTGGTGTGGGCCTCACAGCTGAGTGCAGCTGGAGATGGGCCAGGGGCTGGCAGGGGCAAGCCAGTGTTCTCAGAGCGCCTTGGGGTGACCCCTATCTCCTTGCCTTGCCACAGCTTAGCCCGAGACCCGTTTAACACCTTCTGCTGGGATTGGAGAGCTCACTCTTGGAGGGTGCCCCGGCTGCTGGGGCTTTTTTGACTGGTACAAAAACGACTCAGTTCTAGAAACCCAGCTGCCTCATGGGCCTGAACTTGCTGAGCAGGATTGTGGGGGAACACCAAAGGGTCAATCTTCAGGGCTCCAATATTGCAGCCCCAAGGAGAGTAGGCTGGGAAGTTATGGCAACTGAACAGAAGCTGGCAGACTTTAGGCTGTGCTGAGAACAGGTAATATTACATGGGTAGGTTCAGAGGTTATAGAGGTGGTTCTCAACCTTCCTAGCGCTCTGACTCTTTAATATAGCTCCTCCGGTTGTGGTGACTCCCAACCAAAAGTTGCTACTTCCTAACTGTAATTTTGCTACCGTTATGGACCATAATGTAAACATTTTTTGGAGACAGAGTCAAAGGAGGTGTGACCCACAGGTTGAGAAGCACTGGGTCATGGGCTATTCATTAATCCACATGCTTCCTCCATCTCCACTTCATGCAGAAGGAGGCCTTCTAAGCAGCCTGGGTTTCCGCTGAGATAGAGAAGGAAGGTTGTACCATGAGAAGCAAAACTAGGCATGTTTCACAAGCCTTACCCACACATACAGGCTCCATGGATCTCAGTGTTCATGTCAACACTGCCGGGGCAACAGGATTTCTCTCAATCTGCGACGAAGAGGAATGTTGCCGTTAGTACTTGCGGTGTGGGGTAGTTCCTCCCTGCACTGTTGTCTTGGGCACTAGAGAATACTTACAGGACAGGACTGCCTGTCGCATGGCCCGTCTGATGGGTGATATGAGGAAGGGAGAGGCGCCAAGGAAAGCACCTGGGTGGAGAGGCTGACAAGGGATGGAAGAGGGCTGGGGATCTGGGCACCGGGCCTCTCGGGGCTGAATGGGGAAGACGCCACGGCACAGAGTCTACCCACCATCACTCCGCCCCCTCATCTTGTCCATCTGCGCCCCCGCAGTCACGGGGTGCCTGGTGGTAGGAGGTTTCAAGCCTTCCCTTGCTCAGTAGCCCTCCGTGTGCTACATGCTGCTACCCAAATACCATGCTGCTAAATATGCTGCCAGGTTAGTCCCATGCCTCAAAGCAGGGAGGTGGGAGGACCTTCCCCGGCTCAGTGCCAGTTCTGTCTGCCCACTCCAAGACCCTCTTCACCAAAAGGTTATCTTGGCCAGTGAGGTCATCGTGTATTCCCAGGAGCCCCTCCCCTTCACTAGCCGTGCCTGTGGCTCTGTGTCCCTGCTCACCCATCTTGTATCAGAAAGCCTGACCATTTCCTATGGCATAACCTGCCTTTTCCTCCAGACTCCAGTTCCTTGGCACAATGACTCAGAAAAACCAAACACTACCCTGACCTTACTCTGTGCCCTGCCCCTGTCCCCCCAACCCAAGAAAGCTCTTATCCTGGGAAGACGCCAGGGAAGGGTCCACTGGCCTTTAGGACTGAATGGCCAAGGACTTGACAGCTGGGAGCTGTCAGGATTCCACAGCCTCTGTTCTCCAGGCCACCCAGAGGGTTTCCACAGCGGAGTAGAGCCCGCTGCTGAGTAGGGATGTCATCTGATTCATTAATTAAAACAAACACTGTTCATCCAGCGCTCCGGGGCATGGTTTAAAAAGAGAAACCAGAACATTTAATATTTGATAAAAATAGCGTTTGTCAGTCCAGAGGTTTTACTCCGTCCCTTCGGTCCAGGAGCACCCCCACCCTCTCCCCTGTTCCCACCTTCCCTACCACGCTTCTTTGTTGACCAGGGAATTCCTGCCAGAGTTTGCTAATTGGGTTAATGGAGTGACTGTGTAATTGTTCTCTGCCCACGGCCCAGCCTCTCCACTGGCTGCTTCCCGACTACCTGCCTCTCCCCACTTCCAGCAGCGCTAATTTGCAACAACAACCTTCCATTGTCGTCCACATCTGGGACCTGGGGCTTAAGTGAAGCTCCCTACAGCAGAGGACAGAAAAAGCTGCTATTTTGGTTTGTGTGGCCTACAATGGGGCCATTCTGCGGGGTTTCTGGGCAGTGCAGGGCTACCCAGGGAGAGGGGAAATCGGACCTGAGCAGTGATGGGACCCAGGCCAGAGAACAAGAGGGATGGGCTGAAGGAAGGTGACTGCCAGGGTCAAACCCCGGTCTTTCCTCCCAGCCGCTGGGATTTGAATTTCATTTTAATCAGATGCAGATGAACCCTATGGGCTGAGCCTCAGGAATCTCAGGGCCTCACCTTTGACCTCTGGCCTCCAGAACAAGCAGCTTGTACCAAAGGAGATAGCTGAGGGTGGCCTTGCTTGTCTCTGAGGTTTAGTCAGAACCTCTTTGTGCTCAACACCCTTGAGAAAACACCACCCCACACCCCCAAACACTCCAAGGCTTTTTCTCCTGTTGTTTTTGGGGGTGTGTTTAGTTTTGTTTGAAATCTGGTTCACTTAAAGAATAGTTACTTGTTCAAATCATAAAAATGTCAGCATTCTTGGGGCGGGGCCGAAGATGAACAGTGGGAGGCAGCCTCCAGGATCTGAGGTGCCACCTAGACCTGTGGTACCTCGGTTCTGCTCCCTAGCCCCTGGGCTCAGATGCCCCGAAGGCTCCTGCTGACCGCCCTTGCTGTCCAGGTCTCAATACACTCTTGGGGCAGCTCCAGGGTTCTGAGTGATGGATCTGGCTGGCTGCATAGTTCAGAAGTAGAGAAATAGCCTATTCATGTGCAAGACCCGGGGTTCTATCGTCAGCACTAGGAAATAAAAAAATAGATAAAAACACGCCGGGCTTGTAATTCTAGCACTCAGCAGGCAAAGACAGGAGGAGTTCCAGGCCAGTCAAGGCTACAAATCAAGACCTTGTCTCAAAACACCAAACACACAAAAAGCCCACCACTATCGCAACAAAAACGAACCAATACATAAATAAAATACAGGAACTACTGAATGTGGGTCTTTGAAGATCAGCCTTGTGCAGAAGCATAAGCTTCTCGGGTTCTTCGAACACACATTGATAGTTTATGTTGTCCTGGTTCCTGATTGGCTGACCTCCTTAGTGCCCAAACTCCTGGGAAGGCCAAGATTAAGACCTCTGTGGAACCGTCAGTGTTGTGCGCCCCCTGGTGGAAATGCTCCATCAATGCGCATTTCGACTTTCAGGTAAATTTGACTGACCTCACCCACGTGTGCTCTCCAGTAGCTTGTAAGCGTCCGGTGCGCCTCTTTGCATTCTCTAAGGCTCAGCTACTTGGATGGATGGCAGACCCAGGAATAGGTGCGCTCAATAAGTAACTAATACTGGATTGGTGGTTGGGTGACTAAGGGCTAAACCAATGATGAGACAGGAAAGCATACAAATGTCAGTGTACGCACAAAGGGCCAAGAGAAGGTTAAGAAGCTTATGCTTCCGGGAGGGAGCCCAAGGCTGGTTGATCTCCAGGGATCCACATTCGGTAGTCCCTGGATTTCTGAGCACAAGGCAAACATCTTCCAGCTAAGTTGAGTTCCTGCTGCTTGGAGCCTGTTCTCTTCAGGAAGGGCTGAAATTTGTGCCAGCACTTGGCTTGGATCGACTGCACAGCACTGCCCTCCTCTGGACAGAGCCAAGGTTGCCTGAATCCTTCTGCTGTGAGGCCTCGCTCAGGTTTTCTTCCCTCCTTCCTGGGGACAAGAGAGTCCTGGACAAACAGGTTTTTCAGTAGGACTCTCATAGCAGGTGTTTACCTGGTCTGCCTGAATCCCTGAAACCTGGGAAGGTAGAAGAACAAAGCCTCCCTTGACCTGCTGCTGGCACGTAGTGGGTTCTATAAATATTTAATTCGGGAAAATAAACATAGCCACACAGATTCTTGGCATGCCAGCAGCACTTGGGACCATTATAATGCCCATTAGAGGGAGAATTAATTGAGGGATCCACACCTGTTCTTAGTCTAGAACAGTTACAGCCCTGTTTGTGGAAGACAAACCATGGAGAACAGAAAGGAACAAAAGTTCAAGCAGAAGAAAAGAGCCCAGAAACAGTTATTCCGCTCCAAAAATAATTGAGATTTTTTTTTTCTCTTTTGAAGTACCTGAGTGAAACTCAAGACCTCCTGCATGCCAGGCAAACCAATGAACAACAGTTCTGATCCGCCTTAACCCTTCAGTGAGAAGAGTTCCTTCCTTCCCTCTCTTATAAGTCATATAAGTGACTGTTCCTGTTGCTAAGATAAAAGGCCATGTCAGAAGCAACTTAAGGAAGGAAGGAATTAGGTTGGCTCACAAGTGTTCGGCACATCAAGGCAGGGCAGGCAGTGTGGTGGGAGTCTGAGGTGACTGGTTGTTGTAGGACATTTGACCACACTGTGGGAAGATGTGTCTGTCCTTCCTTATCTGCCTAAGGCACCTTCTGATTGGCTTAATAAAGAGCTGAATGGCCAGTAGTTAGGCAGGAGAGGATAGGCGGGACTTCCAGGGAGAGAGAGGAACTGGGGGGAAGAATCTGAGAGGTGGAAATTCGCCAGGGAGACAGGGAGGAACTTGATGTATTGTACTGAGGAAAGGTGACAAGCCACATGACAGAATGCAAATTAATACATAAAGGTTAATTTAACTTAGAAGAGCTAGTTGGGAACAAACCTAAGCTAAGGCCAAGTTTTCATAATTATGGGCTGCTCTTCCAAAGGTCCTGAGTTCAATTCCCAGCAACCACATGTGCTCACAACCATCTGTAATGAGATTTGGTGCCCTCTCCTGGCCTGCAGGGATACATGCAGGCAGAACACGGAATATATAATAAATAATTAAATCTTAAAAAAAAGAAACATAATAATAAGCCTCCATGTCATTATTTGGGAGTTGGCAGTCCAAAGAAAGTTCAGCTACCACTGGACACATCACATCCAAAGTCAGAAAGCAGAAAATAACGAGTGTTTATGCACTGCTCACTTGGTCTTTTTTGATGTTGGTTTTGTTTTATTTTGAGGCAGAGTCTCTCTCTCTATAGGCCTGGCTGTTCTAAAACTTGTTATGTAGACCAGACTGACTTCACACTCACGGAGATCTGCTTGCTTCTGCCTCCCAAGTGGGTACTATCATGCCCAGATCACTTTGTCCGTTTTATACAGTCTGGGAGCTGAGCCTAGGAAATGATGCTGCCCACAGTGGGTGGGTCTTCAAACCTCAATTAACCTAATAACTACCCCCTCAGGATCCCCCAGCCTGTCTCCCAAAGGATTCTAGATCTCATCGAGTTCACAGTTGAGATTAGCTGTCACACCAGCCAGGGAAGCTTTTTGGTAAAAGATAAAGAACTAAAGATAAATAGCAGGGGCTGGAGAGATGGCTCAGAGGTTAAGAGCACTGGCTGCTCTACCAGAGGTCCTGAGTTCAATTCCCAGCATCCATATGGTGGCTCACAACCATCTATAATGAGATCTGGTGCCCTCTTTTGGCATGAAGGCATACATGCAGGCAGAACACTCTATATGTAATAAATAAATCAATCTTAAAAAAAAAAGATAGCAGACGAAGCCAGGGTCTTCCCACTCTCAGGAATCAGAATGCTCTAGCCCTGGCTATGGCAAGCTTGCTATCTTCGTGTGTGGGTATTTGTAAACTTGCCCTTTTGCCTCTACTCCTGGCCTCATTACCCTTAAAACACTCTGCTCTGCATAATTCCTGGCTTGTAAGAAGTATGCAACTCGTAGTTAGTGAATTCTTGGATGTCAAAAGTAGTGTATGAATGATAATAACTTGCAATGGTAGGAAGTCTTAAGGAAACAGGTATTACATTCATTGCTTAGACATTATTATGATTTGCTGAGAAATTGTTTTTGTCTCTCAAATTCAATTCTGGGGTTAGCCCAGGATCTGGCATATTTGAATATATATCAGAGAAGATGATACTAGACTCAGTACTAATCCAGGTATCCTACAGCATGTATGTGGTAGCTAAAACTTCAAGGATGTCACTGAGGGAGAACTTGAGGTGGTGATAACCAATGACTGGTACCTTGGGATCCCAATGCCTAGAGGAGGCAGAGAGAGCTATCATGAAGCCAGGGCAAATTTCTATGAGGGCAAGGCTAAAATGCTGTGGGATAATGCTCTTGTACACTATAAAGGTCTGTCACTCGTATTGGTTTAATGTAACGCTGATTGGCCAGTAGCCAGGCAGGAAGTATAGACAGGATAACCAGACTAGGAGAATTCTGGGAAGAGGAAAGGCAGAGATGCAGTTGTAATCCAGAAGCAGAGGAAGCAAGATGAGAATACCTTATTTAGAAAAGGTACCAAGCCATGTGGCTAAAACATAGACAAGAATTATAGGTTAATTAAAATTGTAAAGCTGTGAATAATAAGCCTGAGCTAATAGGTCAAACCGTTTATAATTAATATAAGCCTCTGTGTGTTTCTTTGGGACTGAATGGCTGAAGGACCGGGCAGTACGGAAACTTCCATCTACACTAAACCCTGGAGCAGACATGACCATATTATAGGAACACCATAAGGTAATTTCAGGATGCAGTCAGAATTATGACAAGATGTAGTTGGCAATTTCTCTTGGTCATCAACCAGCTCCCAATAAAGACATGGAGACTTATTATTAATTATAAATGCTTGGCCTTAGCTTAGGTTCGTCCCACTAGCTCTTTTAACTTAACCTGTTTCTATTCATCTATGTTTTGCCCCCAGGGCCTTTTACCTTTTTCTTTTCATTCTGTATGTCCTACTTTCCTGCTTCTTCCATGTCTGTCTGTCTGTCTGGCCTCTGGCATCTCCATGTCATCCCCCTTTCTCTCCTCTATTTTCAGCCTAAACTCCTACTACTACTTACTCTCCCTGCCCGGAAGCTCTGGTTCCCTCCTCCCTCACTATTGTCCCATCAGCTTTTCATTAGACCAATCAGGTGCCTTAGGCAGGCAAGGTAAAACAGCAACACATCTTTACGTAATTAAATAAATACAACACATCTTTACATAGTTAAACAAATATTCCACAACAACAATATTAATTGTAAAGATGAAAGGAAGCCCTGTGCCCAGTTTAAGAGCCCATTGATACTAGAGTAAGGGGGTAAAGAGGGGGCATAATCACAGGTAACTGGTGACTTTAGTCAGGAATAGTCTAGAAGCCTAAGGTGAATGAATTTCCTAGATTGTGTTGGATCATGTAGGATGTATATGAAATAGAGAAGAGAGCTTGCAAAATTCTACCCCAAAACTCAGGAAGTGAGAGAGGGGACCGTGGCTATCCATTAGGGTCTAGAGGTGCTTGTGATGGTAAATCTTTATTGTCAACTGGACTGGATTTAGAATCACATAGAAACACACCCTTGGGTATGATTATGAGGGTGTTTTCAGGGAAGAACTCTGAATATGGGTGGCTCTATTCCACAGGCTGTAGTCTTGCGTGCATAAAAAGGAAGAAGCCAGATAACACCAGTGTTCATCTATCTAAGCAGCTGCCTCACCCTCCTGTGGGCTTGACTTCCCCATCATGATGGACTGGATCCTCAAACTCTGATTTTCTGTGCCCAGAATATAATATACGGAGATTGATAATGAACCTCAGAATTTAATAAGGGAGAAGTCAGCCTGGAGAAAAGACGCATTATGAAGAACTATGAAAAGAATCAGGATGAGTGGTAGCCTTAGGGATAATTTGTGATCTTAAGGGCAAGAATGGTAGGAAAGTAGGCCAAGACTATTGAGTGTTCAGTGTAAGCTTGGTGAGAAATCACGTAAGAGTCAGATTAGCCATCTCTACCTTTGCAGAAGATTGAAGGTGCCAGGTGGTAGGAACATAGTGGAAGTGAAATCTGGGCCATTATCAGACTATAGGGACTGGAAAAACCCAAAGCAAGAAATGATGTGTTCTGTGAGAGTAGCGGGAGGCTGCCCAGACCCAAAACAATCACTCAGAAACTATATTACTTAAATCACTGCTTGGCCAATCACTAAAGCGTGTTGCTAGCTAGCTCTGACATCTAGTATTAACCCATTTCCATTATTTTATATTTTACAATGAGGTTCATGGCCTACCGGCAAGGTTCCAGTTGGCAGCTCGCATCTTTTCCATCTGGTGGATACATGGCATCTCACTTTCTCCCAGCATTCAGTTTAGTTCTCTCCTACCCCCACCCCTGCCTAGCGCTACGCTGCCCTATCACAGGCCAATGCAGCTTTTTTATTCATTAACCAATAAAAGCAACACATATACAGAAGGACCTCCCAGACCATGTGAATATGCTGGCTACCTCTGAGGCTCTTTCTTCTTGGTGGGAAATGCCTTCATCTACCCAGAGAAGATAGTCAACACATGTCTGCATCCCTTGTGTGGGGCATGGAAGTATAAAGTTCACTTGCCAACTTTCACTCAGCACAGTGCCTCTTTGCTGCACAGAAGGGGAGCAGGTTTAAGGACCGTCTCTGGATTGGCTTGACAACAAGTAAGACAGGGTTTAGAAAAGTTTCACAGTGTCTGAGGAACACTGTGTCTGTAAAGACAGGCTCAGTCAGAATTTGAGAGACTTAGCCCTCAAATGTATGGCCTAATAAGAACTGCTAAGGGCCTTTTGCTGGAAAGATCCAGGGAGCAATAACTTGATTTCCTGGGAGGTATTGTAACTATGCCTCTAAAGTAGTTGGGAAGCCCTGAGCTAAAGCCTTTTGAAGGATACATTTTAGACATGGAAGAGAGGGATTGGGAATGTAGGTGACCTGGCATGCAGCCTGTTGATCTGCTTGGTTGTACCCATGAGAGATGCCAGAGCGGTATTTTTGGTGGACCTTGTGGTGTATAATGGCCTTCTGAGTTAGAAGCCAGGTGGCTTCTAGAAGGGACCAAAATCCCAGGAGCATGTTTAACCAAGGTATTACAGGCACCAAGGAGACCCTTTTCTCTCCAGCTGGCTGCGTGGCTGTGGGGCACAAAGAAATCACGGCTGCCTCTGGGTAAATATGTCTCATTCTTGCCCCCAGCCAGAGGGCTCTGCTCTTGGGACGGATGTGGAACTCCTCAGAATGATGCAGATTCTCTGCCTTTCGCAAAGTTCGCTATTGCGCATTGAAAGTCTGCCTTTGTTTCCATCAAACTGCTATTGTTTATGTCCAGGAAGCTCGAGGAGGTGGGGGAAGCTCATGGATCTGGGCTAGTACAACAGGAAGGTTGACTGTTCCTCACGGGAACGTTAGAGACAGTCCTTGGGGTTGTGACAAAAATAACTAACGAAAGCTACCTCAGGAAGGAAAAGGTTTTTTGGACTCAGTGTGAGGTACAGAAATGTGAGGCTGCTGGCCACACTACATCAGGTCAGGAAGCAGAGAGATAAATATGGGTGCTCAGCTCATTTTCTCCTTTTCTGACAGTCTAGGACCCCAGCCCATGGAAGGAGCCACGCACATTTCAGACGGATCTTCCCCCCCAAATTACCTTATCTAAAAACTCTCTCACAAACAGTGGTTTGTATACTAGGTGACCACTGCTGGCGGCAACGTTCTATAGTAAGCTCAGAAGCTTGGTTTTGTTGATTCTGGCATGGAGAGATAAGCACCTGTGCATCACGAGGACTCCAAAGTTTGGATTAAACACGCAATACTACGCTATGCCCTTTCACTTATATGCATATGTAAAAGAGGGTTTAATAAGATCAGGGGAGTTAATGCTGGGACAAATCTAAGAGGTATGGGGCATTAGGGGGTGAATATGATTAAAATATATACATGTATGAAGATGTCATGATCAAACCCATTATTATATATACTACTAAAAAACAAAAAACAAAAAAACTCCTCCTCTTCCCTGAGGCTCATTCGCTGGACTGTCTCTTTTGCTTCTTTTCTTTATGGCTTCCACTGCCCAACATATACGTCCCTTGTACTAAGGATGTGGCCCCTACCCTAGGGCCTTCTTCAGCGTCTAATCCCCTTCTTATTCATCTGTGACTTTAGCCTTTGTATAGATGACTCAACTAACAATCCAGCCTTTCTGGGAATCTGAAATGTAAAACCCTGAAATTTGAGCAAATGTCCCCACCCTAATAGATTGACTTCAGATTTCCTTGAAGTTCCATGCCCCCCTCCCATAACATACATGTAATTACTATCTATTTAGCTTGGATGCCATGATGGCCTCTTGCTAGGACCATCACCATTCTTATTTATTTGCTATTTATTTATCAACAGGGTCTTGATAAGTAGCTCAGCTTGACCTTGGGTTCACTAAATAGCCTGGGCTTCCCTCAAACTCGTGACATAAAGATCTGTCTAGTCTTGGTGGTACAGTCCCACATACTCAAGAGGTCGAGACAGAGAATCACTCCAGTCTGGACAACAGAGATATTCTGTTTCAAACAAACAAACAAATGAATGAACAACAATAAGAAAATAAAGAATAGAAAGAAAAAAATAAAGAAAAAGATAGGCAAAAAGGAAGGCAAGATGGGAGAGAGAGAAAGCTGGGGCTGTAACTGAGTGGTAGGGACCTTGTCTACCGTGTGCAATCCCCAGCACTGTAAACCCAAAGCAAAACAAAACAAAACTGCTTAAAGCTGTTCAACAGAGAAGGAAAAGCAATTTATAGTAAAAGAAAGTATATTTGTGGGGCCAGGAGTGAGGGTAGAGGAAATGAATATGAGAAAGCATGAAGGAGATTTCTGGAGGTGAAAAATGTCCCATAAATTGATTATGACATTAGACATATAGGGATAGACTCCGGGGCTGTGTAATGTGTATGTCTTCCTTCAAAATTCATGAATGTATATTGTTAAAAACCAATATTTACCATACATAAAATATACCCCAATAAAGTTTATTTTAAAAACTATTCTGTGTCACACATTGCCTGGAGGAAACGGGTCAATTTTCTTTCTTTCTTTTTTAGAATTTATTTATGCGTATGGGTGTTTTGCCTACATATGTGTTTGTGTAGCACCTGTGTGCCTGGTGCCTGTGGAAGCCAGAAGAGGGTGTTGGATTCTCTGGAACTGGAGTTGCCGACAGTTGTGAGCTGCCATGTGGTTGCTGGGAATTGAACTCAGGTCCTCTGGATGTGCAGTCAGTGCAGCTGTTCACTGTTGAGCCCAGGCTCAAATTTCCTATTCTAGCAGATGCCACGACGTGGCTTCCTTCGCTCCTTGCTTCTTCTCTTCCTCCGTTCCCTAGACACTGTTCATATTAAGTAAGCTGCGGATCTAAAATGTGCTTTAGATGTTTCGCCCTTCCCTGCTCACCTGCTCAGCTTTTATTACCTTTGTAAGCCTTGCTCTTTCGTGCTCCATTTAACCAGTACAAAGATCTACCATAGAAAGTTTTTGTTTGCATTCCTGTTGTCTTCCCAACTCCTTGATTAGGCTGTGAGTGTGACAGCTGGGCCTTGTCTTCACTAAGACTGTAACTTGGGTGCCGAGTCACAGAGCTGCTCTTTGTGAAACCGGAGCCTGACTTTAACATCAATCACAGTTGGGAAAGAGGGCGGGGCACAGGCACTACCCCTCCAGGCCTGCAGGTGGCGCTATGGCAGCCGCCGGCCTCTCCTCTCTCCCGACGTCTCCAAGAGGAGGCCCCGCCCCTCTCAGCATGCCTCCTGCCCATTGGGCCGGCGCGGCCGAGGCTGACCAATGACGTGGGCCCTAGCGGGCCTCCATCTTTGTGCGCCGGAGCGCAGCGCCGTGGGCGGTTGCGGAGGGAGGTGGGCAGCCGGGGATCCTGCCGTGTTATTTCCTCAGTGTCCTCGTCTCTCGCTGCTCGAAGCCGCGATGCCTCAGTTCCAGACCTGGGAGGAGTTCAGCCGCGCGGCCGAGAAGCTCTACCTCGCCGACCCCATGAAGGTGAGTCGCTAGCCGGGGCGGGGGTCTCCTGCGCCTGTGGCGCGGCTTTAGCACAGGCAGGAAGCAGCGTCTGTCTTCGTTCTCACTGCGCCTTCTGTGCCCTTCCATTTCCTCCCGTCTGACTCGGGATCCAGTGAGGCTGCGACTGTGTCCACAGAACAGAGCCATTTCCACAGCGGTGGACTCTGCAGTGGCCTGCAGCCGAGGAACTCCTAACTTCCGCTATGGCTTTGGCTTTGGTTGGTTTACGTGTAGCTAAGGCTGGTGCTCCGCCCCTGCACCTTCTCTTTCCTGTCCGTCACTTATTTTGGTGCCCCCTTCCCTTCTCTCAAAGGCGTGAGAGTACCTAATGTTTATATAACACGAGCTGTTTTTAAAGCTATTTATTAGGGCTGGGGAGAGGCTCAGCGTGCAGAACTCACGTAAAGATGGGAAGAAAGAACCGACTCCCCAAAGTTGTCCTCTAACTACACATCATACGCACGTACACACACTCGTGCACACACAAATAATAAGTAAAAATTATAAACATACATTGGTGCTGGCAATTTTTTTTTGTTGTTGTTCAAGACAAGGTTTCTCTGTGTAGCTCTGGCTGTCCTAGAAATCACTCTAGATCAGGCTCGCCTCGAACTCATAAACATCCTATCTCTGCCTCCCAAGTGCAGGGATTAAAGGCATGTGCTACCACCACCTGGCTGGTGCTGGCAACTTCTGATGGCAGAATTTACTACAGGTCTGCCTGTCTTCCTTCCTTCCTTCCTTCCTTCCTTCCTTCCTTCCTTCCTTCCTTTCTTTTTCTTCCTTTTGTTTTTAAACAAGGAATATGTTTTAAAAAGATCAAGTCACTAATTTTCATGCGTACAGTGTTTTGCCTGTGTGTATGTAGGACACCCTGTTTGTGCATGGTGCCTGCTGAGGTCAGAAGAGGGCATTAAATCCCCTGGAACTGGAGGTAGGGATAGTTGTGAGCCACATGTCAGTGCTGGGAACCAAGCCTGTGTCCAGCTGCACCAAGTTGCAGTTATAAGTGGTCTTTGACCCAGGAAGGGAATGGTGGTGCTCACCTGTAATCCCAGCATTCAGGAAGCTGAAGAAGAGAGAATTTGAGGTTAGGCTACACCATGAGATCCTTTCTTAAGGAGAGGAGGAGGAGGAAGAAGAACAGATGCATTAGAAGGGAAAGAAGACAGGAGAGGGAGGCAGAGAATGCATTGGAACCACAGAAGACTCGAATAGACAGTAGGACAGTTTGAGCCATTGTTTATTTTCAAGACATTCTCATCTCACGTAGCCCAGATTGGCCTTTTTACTCACTGAGGTTGAGGATGATCTTGAACTCTGGATCTTCCTAGTCTAGCTTTTTTCCTTCCTATATTTTTGGAGACAAGGTATTGCTATGTTTAGCCCAAATTGTCCTTGAATTGAAGGCTCTCTGCAGCAGCCTGAATGCTGGAATAATAGGCATGCCCCACCGTTCCTGTCTTCTCATGGTGCCATTTGTTCTAGTTTCATTTCACCAAAAAGCAGCATGGGGAGGAAGGGGTTTATTTGGCTTACATTCCAGGTTAGAGTCCATGACTGAGGGAAGTCAAGACAAGAACGTGAAACCACTACAACCGTAGTCAGAAGCAGAGAAATGAATGAGAAACCATCCTGCCTGCTGACTTGTGCTCCACTTTGTTCTTAGCTGGCTGTCTCCACTCAGACAGTTCAAGGCCAAGCCCACAGTTGCTTGAGTCTTCCCACCTCAATTAACAGTTAAGGCAGGCCTCTCCCACATGCCCACAGGCCAACCTGATCTAGATAATCCTCTTCCAGGGTCCCCTCTAAGGCGACATTTAAAACTAACTGTTCTATTACTATTAAACTGACATAATAGTTCATCAGTTCGATTTACAAAGTGATAATGAGTGGTGAAATAAATTAGGTATTTTTGAAATTTTGTGGTTTGTGACAGTGGTGGCTTCTGGTACCTTGATCTGGCTCATTTCCCTTTCCCTTGCTTTGCCATTTGTTTGCCATTTCTTCAGTTGAGTAACATGCTGTAAGGTGGAACAAGATTTTGTCCAGAAGGGCCTGATACTGACAACAGGATAAATTTACCAGTATCTTTCTTTCTAGAACTTTAATTCATTCTGTTTTGTGTCGGATTATTTGGTTTGCTGAACTCAGTCTAAGTGGACAGGAACCTTGAGGTTTTGTCTCTTGACCCAGCTGACAATGGATGCCTATCTTATGGTACCATTAGCCCTGTAACGCTCCCTGTGAAGACAATGAGTGTTTTTAGTCAACAGTCAAAATCCCACGTTGTTGTCTTGATTAGTTTATCTTAAATTTTGGTTTCTCTTTGTTCCTACAATCTAAATTTTAAAACTGTATAATGCTGAATTTAATAGTTCAGTAGGTTAGGTACTATAAACACAGGTAGCTATTTTATATTCTGGTGAGTTCCTCCTCTGTTCTCACCCAGACAAAACTCTTAAGAGGTGTAACACTTAAGACCCCAGCAGGGCATGGTGCAGTGGGACAAGCTACTTTAAATTTGTGGGTTTTTGGAATTGGCTCGGGGCAGGAAAGGGCTGATGATCCTTAGGGTTTTGGTTTTAAAGTTACCTAAACAGGAGTTACTGATAGCGAAATACCGACTCTGCTTCAGTCACCACATTTGCGTTCATCAGCGAGAGAAAGAAACGCTCATAGAAGTTTGGGCTGCTGATATAGGGGTGTGCTAATGTCCAGATTATGTCATGGCTACTTAAGTGTAGAATTGCGAGCAATGGGAAGTGTCCCGTGACACAATGCTCACTGTTGTGAGTGCTCCTGGCTTTGGGAAGCCATGGGGACCTTCCAGGTGGAGCCCCTCAAGGTAACAGAGCCTCCCTCTTGCTTGTGATAAAGATGGCATGTGCTGAGTAGTCTGACCTGCCTTCTCGGGGGAGGGTGCACAGGTGGAGGGTGCAGGGGACTGCCCTCGACTCCGTTTCCTGAGGGATGGAGTTGGACTTCAGCTGTTTCTGCTCCCTGCCACCCGCTTCCTTCCATCTGTTTTACTAACAAGAGTGCCAAGCCACCTCACAGACATTCCTTGATGTGTGTATTGGGAATTTTAGTACATTTCTTCAAACTACAAATACAATACCCAACTTTAAAAACAAAAGGTTGTTTTCTGCTTTATTAAATACGGGCTGGGGAGACAGCTCTGAGGAAAAGGCTGTGTGAGCATGAGAGCCCGAGCTTGGACTCAGCCCCTGCATAGTCTGGGCATGCTGTGCATCTGACTCTAGCCCTGAGTGGCTAGAGAGTAGGAGGGCGGCCAGCAGATTCACTGGCCACCAGCCTAGCCAGTCAGTGAGCTCCATGTTCGTTGAGAGACCCTCTCGAGAATGAAAATGGACAGGGCTGGGGAGGTGGCTCTTGCAGAGACTGAGGTTTGATTTTCAGCACAGCACCCAGATCACAGCTCACAACCATCTGTAACTACAGTTCCAGGGGCTCCAGCACCTTCCTCTGGCCTCTGCTGGTACTAGGCACTCATTATGGTACACAGACATACTATAAAAATAGTCTTTAAAAACCAGAGTGAATAAAGCACACAGCTCTACGTACATGTGCACATATGTACCATGTGCACACATCTAAAGCCTAAGTAGAACAGATGTAATGGAACTAATGGCTGGCTTTTCCCTTTACCTCATTTCAGTGAAGAGGCTGCAGTGGAAGCACTTTCTCAGGTGTCTGGGGCATTTATTCTAAAGAGCTTTTGCACCATTGATTGAAACGTGTATGCATAGTGCCATCTATTTTGCTCTTTTTAAGTAAGTAATTTTATTGCAGGTACGCGTGGTTCTCAAATACAGGCACGTTGATGGGAATTTGTGTATCAAAGTAACAGATGATTTAGTTGTAAGTATACATTTTTATTTGTTTTGGGGGTTCTGAGTTTGTTTGAAGTTGTTTATTAGAGTTCATGCAGATGACCTGTCTAGGTTACTTATTGTGCATGCATTCCATAGCAAAGAACTTCATTCTTCTTTTTGGATTTTCAAGACAGGGTTTCTCTGTAGCCCTGGCTGTCCTGAAACTTGCTTTGTAGACCAGGCTGGCTTCGAACTCACCAAGATTCACCTGCCTCTGCCTGGTGTGGAGGGTCCTTCTGTATTTGGGTTGCTTTTATTGGTTAATAAAGAATCTGCCTTGGCCTTTTGATAGGGCAGGACTTAGATAGACAGGGAAAGAGAACAGGATACTGGGAAGGGGACAGAGTTAGAGAGAGCCGCCGCCATGAAGCTCCCAGGTCACACACGCTGAATCTTTCCCAGTAAGCCATGACTCGTGGAGACACACAGGTTATTAGAAATGGGTTAAACAAATATGTGAGAGTTAGCCAATAAAAGGCTAGAGCTAATGGGCCAGGCAGTATTTCAATAAATACAGTTTCTGTGTAATTATTTCGGGTATAAGCTAGCCAGGCACCGGGCGGCGGGAGCCGGTTGGCTGCTGGGACCAAAAGCAGGCCCGCGCGCCTCTTGCAACAGATTGGCGCCCAACGTGGACTAAATCCACTTAAAAACTTTAAACAGCTTAAAAAGGAGAGAGAGTTTAATACAGCTTTTTTGCTGTTTGCGTGCTACAGAGAGATTTCCTGGCTTCGAACGCACCAAGATTCTCCTGCCTCTGCCTTCAAGTGCTGGGACTAAAGGCATGTGCCGCCACCACCACCTGGTTAAAGCTGTTCTTTTAGATTCAGGAAGTAACTGAACTTGCTTCATGAAGGCAATGTCCCAGCAGTGGCTAACAGTTGCTTCTTCAGGCCTTAAGCCAGAAAAACATAGAGACTAAAATTGAGCAGGTTTCCTTTCTCATGGTGAGAAATAAATCATATATAGTAAATTATATATATATGTATATGTATATTGTTTGTTGTTGTTTGAGACAGGTTCTTTTTTTATTGATTTTTATTGAGCTTTGCATTTTTCTCTGCACCCCTCCCTGCCTCTCCCCTGCCCCCTTCAACCCACCCCCAAGGTCCCCATGGAGGTTTTCCTGGGCACTGACGTTGTCTAAGGACTTTCTTTTTCTGTCTGATCTAGTGGATCAGGTATCTGATTCAGGAGACAAATCCATTGACATCCAGAGTTAATTTATGGACTGTGAGAGGTACGTTCCTTGTTCCTGAGCTGTTACATGGCTGTGTAGGAAGCTCATAAATGTTTCTCAGTTGTGAGAAATAGGGAGTTAAAATTTTTTTTTTTTGAGACAAGAGTGTCATTTTGTAGCCCACACTGCCATACTAGCCTGTAATTCACCATATTGCTTAGGCTGAACTAGAACTCATAGCAATTCTCCTGCCTCAGTTTTCTGAGTGCTAGCACCATAGGTCTGAACCACATCCAACCAAATCTTGGTTTAAGTTTTATTTTATTTTACTTTTATTATTGTGTGTGTGGAAACCAGCAGACAGCTTTCAGGATTTGGCCTATACCTACAGTGGGATCGAACTCAGGTTGTCAGGCTTGTGTGACAGGGTCTTTTATGCATTGAGTCATCTTTTTTTTATTATTGATTTTTATTGAGCTCTACATTTTTCTCTGCTTCCCTCCCTGCCTCTCCACTCCCCCCCTTCAACCCTCCCCCAAGGTCCCTATGCTCCCATAGATCTTGTCTTTTTCTACTACCCATGTAGATTATATCTATGTAAATCTCTCTTAGGGTCCTCATTGTTGTCTAAGTTCTCTGGGATTGTGGTTTGTAGGCTGGCTTTCTTTGCTTTATGTTTATAAACCAGCTATGAGTGAGTACATGTGATAATTGTCTTTCTGTGTCTGGGTTACCTCACTCAAAATAGTGTTTTCTAGCTCTGTCCATTTTCCTGCAAAATTCAAGTTGTCGTTATTTTTTTCTGCTGTGTAGTACTCCATTGTGTAAATGTACCACATTTTCCTCATCCATTCTTCAGTCGAGGGGCATTTAGGTTGTTTCCGGGTTCTGGCTGTGACAAACAAAAGCTGCTATGAACATAGCTGAGACATGTCCTTGTGGCATGATTGAGCATCCTTTGGATATATACCCAAAAGTGGTATTATTGGGTCTTGAGGAAGGTTGTTTCCTAATTTTCTGAGAAATCGCCACACTGACATCCACAGAGGTTGTACCAGCTTGCATTCCCACCAGCAATGCAGAAGTGTTCCCTTTTCCCCACAACCTCTCCAGCATAAGTTGTCATCAGTGTTTTTGATCTTGGCCATTTTTACAGGTGTAAGATGGAATCTCAGAGTTGTTTTGATTTGCATTTCTCTGATGACTAAGGATGTTGAACATTTCCTTAAGTGTCTTTCAGCCATTTTAGATTCCTCTGTTGAGAGTTCTCTGTTTAGGTCTGTACTCCATTTTTTTTTTTTTGATTGGATTATTTGTTCTTTTGATGACCAATTTCTTGAGTTCTTCGTATAGTTTGGAGATCAGACCTCTGTCTGATGTGGGGTTAGTGAAGATCTTTCCCCATTCTGTAGGCTGTTGTTGTCTTGTTGAGAGACAGGTTCTTTCTATCTAGCTCTGGCTGTCCTAGAACTTGCTATGTAGACCAGGCTGGCCTTGAACTCCACAGAATGCTAGAATCAAAGGCACGTGCCACCATGCCTGGCTCCATAAACGATGTATTTGAAGCCACGGCAGGGGCTTGTTCCTGTTTCTCCATTCCTTCCCCCTACCCCACCTCCCCGTGGCTGTCCCTTTGTCCCCTCCACCAGTCTGCTCCTGATGTGAGCACATCGTGCTGTGATGAGATCTAGCCCAGCGCTCTCATCAGTTCATGCTCATTTGATCTCTGCAGCGGGAAGACCATTCTCTATGGGAAGTGTTAGCCCTTGTAGCTTTACTTTATGTTGGCCTTGCTTTTCTGCGCTCCTGTCTTTGCTAATTATTAGATGTTTCTCCGTAAATACTGTGTTTTACCAGTATTCTGGCCTTGGTTATCTTTTTGTATCATTTCTTCTAGAATAGTCCATTCGATTCCTATAGTCTAGTACTTTCTGTATTTGTGTCTGCTCAAAGATTTGTGTATTTGACTCCTATTTTTCTTCTGAGGATCTGACTAACTCTGAAGTCAAGTACCTTACTTCATTCCCCTTCCGAGTTGGCCTTCCAGCATGGGGCTCCTCAGCTCTTCATCTGGATCCTTCTCATCTGTGGCTAGGGATGCTGTCGACCACCTGGCCAGAGACCTGGGCATAGCATTTGGTCCCTTCCTTTCTTTTATTGTCATGCCTACTGTTGGTTTATTTGAAAAAGTGGCATTTTGATCCCTGAACATGCATGCCATTCCTGCACTTGGCTAGGCGTCTGCACTTGCTCACTCAAGGCTTTCCCGCTACTTCCTGTTGTCCCCAGCTGTCGTCCATCTTCACTGATGCTCCCTTTAGATTACTACTTGCCTGGATTATTAGGATTATCTCTCAATGGTACCTGTGCTTTTAGTTCATCCTGTGCCAATGATCTTCCCTACATACACACACCCCTCCCATTTTTCAAGGGCCACTTACATACTACATATGCACTACTACTGAGCATATTTCCAGCCTGCCAGAATGACTTTTTTCTTAAATATAATATTTATTTATTATGTATACAGTATTCGGCCTGTACATATGCCTGCAGGCCAGAAAAGGGCACCAGATCTCATTACAAATGGTTGTGAGCCACCCATGTGGTTGCTGGGAATTGAACTCAGGACCTCTGGAAAAGCAACCAGTGCTCTTAACCACTGGGCCATCTCTCCAGCCCCCAGAATGACTTTTAAAAGTACAAACTTGATTATTAACTCTCTTAAAAAAAAAAAAAAAGATCTTCACCTGCCACCCTCAGGTCCCCTCTGAAGTTTTTTCTGCATTAGATAAGAGAATGTTCTCTCAAGTAGGAAATATATAAATCCAGCTTAATAGTACAGGTCTTGTAGCCCATGCTGGCCTGAACTTACTATGTAGCTGAGAATGATCTTCAACTTTATTAATTTATTCTAGGTGTGTGGGTGTTTTGCTGCGTGCATGCCTATGTGCATGCCTGGTGCCTTAGGAGGCCAGAAGAGGGGAGCTGGAACCACTGGAACTGATAGACAGCAGGATTTAACTTGTCATTTTTGAGATGTTTCTAGAAGGAGTTTCTTTACATTTCATCAGCAGCAGTGACATCTAAAATAACGAAGGGAGCTGGGCGGTGGTGGCACACACCTTTAATCCCAGCACTTGGGAGGCAGAGGCAGGCGGATCTCTGTGAGTTCGAGACTAGCCTGGTCTACAAGAGCCAGTTCCAGGACAGGCTCCAAAGCCACAGAGAAACCCTGTCTTGAAAAACCAATAAATAAAATAATGGAGGGAAAGCAATTGTTGGATGTTCAGTATGACTCCAGAGAGAACAGAGCAAAATAAAGGGCAGATCCCAGATAGTTGACCATTTACCTGCTTCCCTCATTACTAGTTAGATACTTTGCTTAGTTTGTGTGTCTTTAAATTTTCTGACAGTGTTTGGTGTATAGAACAGACCAAGCTCAAGATGTAAAGAAGATTGAGAAATTCCACAGTCAACTAATGCGACTTATGGTGGCCAAGGAATCCCGCAATGTCGCCATGGAAACAGAATGAATGGTTTGAAAAGAAGACTGTTTGTATGTTCTTGGGAAGTAAATAGCTTTTGAAACTGAGAAAGTGTTGGGAAGAAAATATTTATGTAACTGAGCTGTTGAGAACTGAGAGACCAGCTTGTGTTCTAAGGTTTGCTTTAGAGTGGGAATGTCAGGGCTCTCAGTTAGAAGCCTTTATTTTTGGAAACTGAATAAGAAATACCTTAGCAGCTTTTGCAGATCATTTGATGTTGGGCAAATATATAATTATTTTTCTGGTAAATTCATATCAGTAATTTGTTGATGAATTAACAAGAAAAGTTCTTTCTAGATTGTGTTTAAGAGGAAATAAAATGTAACCTTTTGCTGTGTTGGCATGTTTCTTTTGGAGCATAACATTTATGCTGTTTATAATAAATTTGGCAGCTGGGATTGCTGCTCTGCAGTGCGCATGGTCTGGTTTATGAAGCGGGAGCCTGCCTTTCCTCTCTTGCCGGGTTCACACCGTGTCTGAATAGAAGGGGTTTATGGCCGCAGCTTGCTGAGCGGTGAGGGCCTGTGACACTGGCTTTACAGCTGTCTGAGTGCACAAGCAGATGATGGTCTCTGTGATGAGCTGCAACCTCCTCTGCAGAGTGTCAACGATGTGATTCCTGCCCATCGTCTCAGAAGGGTTAAGGGTTATTCGGATGAACTAAAGTATGAAGCATAGCATGCCTCTCAGAACTGTTAGGTTTCTTATTAGCCAGGAGTCTACTGTTTCATATTTATCTTGTATTTGTAATCTGATTTCACCACCTAAATATAATGTCCCATGTTACCTGCTCGAGAGTGAAGGTACTGCACTAATGTATATTTTGTAAAAGTTTTTTCATGTTGAGTAACATTTTAACTTGAAATTTTTATTAGTTATGAGAATTTTAGTCTGTTCTAGAGGTCAGTAAATAAAATATACTGTTTTTGTTGAAGCTTTGAATTTCTCGTGCAGGTTTCTTTTCCTTTCCTTTCTTTAGCTAGGGTCTCACGAGGTCACTAGCCCTGGTTGCCCTGGAATTCACAGAAATTCACAGAGATCCACTTGCCTCTGCTTCCCAAGAGTTGGGACTAAAGGCCACCACACCTGGTTTCTATGGATTTCTTGACTAGGGAATACAGTATCCATTTAATCTGAAGTAAGGTACTGAAAGTGAATGTTTTTTGTTGGATATTTCTCTCTCTCTCTCTCTCTCTTTTTTTTTTTTTTTTTTTTTTTTTTTTTGCTTTTCGAGGCAGAGTTTCTCTGTAGATTTGGAGCCTGTCCTGGAACTAGCTCTGTAGACCAGGCTGGTCTCGAACTCACAGAAATCCAAGAGATCTGCCTACTTCTGCCTCCTGAGTGATGGGATTAAAGGCGTGTGCCACCACTGCCTGGCTTATTTTTCTCATCTTTTTATTGCATGCATCTCTAAGCTATTTGTTGATGGTAAAATTGTTTTCTGGATTTGGGAAAGTACAATCAAATACTACTTTTTTAGTTTTGAGGTTTTTGGCTTTTAAGTTTTCTCCCCAGAATTAATGGGAGAAAGGGAACATAACCTTTTTCTCATTCACATCTTCTGTTCTTTATGACTCTGTAGCAATAACCTGCATAATAATTCTTATAGCCCATAACAAAACTCCAGTGGTCATATCTTCTGAATGGTATAGGGTTGTGCCCTGAGTGTATTCTCCATCAGCATTTCTGGATGCTAGAATTAACTGTGTGAATCTAGTTTAGCACTCTGTTACATCAAGTAAGACTGTGACATACTTGATCAGAATACAGGGCAGGAACTCAAGCAATGCAGGAATATCTATACATGTAAGATAATTTAAAAAATAATAAAAATAAAATGAAACTGAGGAAACTGGAGCAGGAGGATCCAGAGTTCAAGGTCAACCTCGACTACTTAGCCCCTATTTAAAAATAAACAAATATGGAGTTGGAGGGGTGGTTCAGTGATTAAGAGCACTGGCTTCTCTTCCAGAGGACCCTGGTTCAATTCCCATCACCTACATGATGACTAACAACTGTCTGTAACTCCTGTTCCAGGGGCTCCAGCACCCTCACACAGATATACATGCAGGCAAAATACCAATGCACATAAAGTACAAACAAATACATTATTAAAAATAAATAAGATAACCTGCCCCTAAATTGTACGTTTTAAAATATCTTCAGTTTAATGGCCAGTTACACCTGGTCTCAGCAAGGTGTTCCTGGCTAGAGAAAGGAGAAGACGCTGCTGTGACTGCTGAGCACCCTGACTCCTGCAGTGTCACAGGCCCAGTTGCCTCCAGTACTCCAGCCTGACAGCTGCAGTGCTGTCTGGAGCTCTGGTCTTCCTTCCCTCTGTCCCCAGGCACCAGGCCTGCTCCCACACTTGCCCCTTCACCAGCGGCTGCCAGTGAGTCACATTTCTCACTCCAGCTCTGCTCTGGGAGACTTGAGTTAATGTCCATTTGAACTGCAAAATTTAACATTATCTGTTGAGTGTAAAGTTAGTTGAACTTAAGTGCCTCAGTTTCTTCAGATGTAAAATGGTATTAATAATAATATTTACTTAGAGTTATGAGGACCAAGTAAATTGATATCAGTGCCTGGCACATAGCAACTCTGTGTTTATTAAAATTAATAATAATTTTAATATTTAAAATTAGGAAGATAATTTAAGATTAGAAAACACTTCATATTTAGAATATTCTTGGTTGAATACATTGCAAATGCCTTTCCCATTTTTGTTGCTTATAGGTTTTGTTTGTTTTGCTTAGGAATACTGTTGTGGGTTTGGCGGCGACACCTTTGTTTACCCACTGAGTGCTCTCACCCAGCATTCTGATGCTGTCGTCTTCAGGCTCACGGTGCCCCTGCACCGATGCCTTTTCTCCCCTTCTTCTGTTTTCTCATTGATCTCCTCTTTTTGCCTTCTTGTCTCCTTAGAAGGACCCTTGTGATACATTAATCCCAGGATAATCTTGCCTCTTGGTCACATCCACTATGTTCATCTATAAAGATGTAGTCACAGGTTCTGGGGACTCTGATGTTGAAATCTTTGGGGCTATCCAGCCTTCCAGGGATATCTTTTGTTTTACGGAAACTTTCAAGTTTTGATTCACACTCGTCCTTTGGAATTTCAAGAAGACCTTCAGATGCCAAAATCCACACACACACATGCCTAAGATGGTAAAATGTTTGCATACAGGAAAGTTGAGCAATGGCTCCCCAAAGGCCCACTGAGTTCCCACTTCTGCCAGTGCCTGAACACCCTGTCCCTCTGGAAGTTACCTGGGCAATGGGGGAGTTATGAACGAAGGGCTGCCTGTCAGCTTTGAGACCAGATGAGGGGGCTTTTTGCATAGCATCAGACATGTGTGCACGGGCATGATGCAAGTCAGCATTTCTAGAACACCCGCAGTGTGCACAGGCTCGTGAGTAGGACACCAGGCCTTGAACTCCAGGAACACCAGTCCCTGGCCAGGCAGCCTGGCTGATGGCTCTCTACCTTTCGTCTCTGCCGTGCCAGACTTCTCAGGTGCTTGGCTTCTCGTACCTACCTGACACGTCCATCACTATTACTGTAATAATATGCTTTTATTGCATTTGTTTATTTGTGGCTGTGTATTGTGTCTCTAGGCCCATGCCACCATGCATGTGTGGGAGTCAGCAACTCGCAAGAGTTGGTTCTCTACACCATGTGTAAGTCCTAGGGACTGAACTCAGTTGTCAGGCTTGGTTAGATCCTCAAGTACTGACATCCGGCTAGGTGCTGGAGAAAAAGAGCAGCTGGACGGAGGAGCTGTTTGTAGAACTGCATCGTGCTGACCTCAGATGTGCTCCAGTTTCCCCACTGAAAACAGCGCGATAAAAGTACACCTTTTCCTGTGGGGGTTGGGAAGAGAAGAAAACACCAGCAGAAGGCACAGAGCCTGGCCTGTCCCCGGTTGCTAATTATCAAAGTATGAATTGAGGGAGACTGACTAGAGGCTGAAGGGAGGAAGTAGTTCATTCATCTTCATTCAAAGTTGAAGAGGCTGAAGCTAGGAGAAAGGTCTTGTCCAGAGAGCCCAGAGCTGCGCAGGTACCTGACTCATCATGGCAGACGCCAGCAGCTGGGAGGAGGAAGGGTTTGGGGCATCTGATCAAAGGTAGAGCGAGCAAATTGGAACCCTCAGTGCTTTCAGCCTTGCCCTTCTTCCAAGCTCTTGGGGTCAGAGCACAGAGGGGGCACTACCACCCTAGGCTCTTTTTGGAACTGCATCCTCCCAGCAGTTACCCATCCCAGGTCTCTTGGTGTCCCCTGAGCATCTTGTGTTGGTAGATGGTGAGGGACAGTCAGCTAAGAACAGTAGTGACAGCCATGGCTTCTGCTCCTGCCCGCCAGCCCCACCACATGCCATGGAAGAACAGCAGAAGCCTGGATGCATTTAACTCCTTAGCTCAGGGTGAGCCTTTCCAGGCCACTGCCTTGCCTCTCTGCCCAGCTGGCCCTTAATCCCCTGTGCTGTAGTGGCCTAGGAACAAGGAGGAGCAGCCATTCCACCTCAAGAGGTCTCAGGGGCCCAATTCTGGTTGGTGTCCCAGTCCAGCCCTTTGGGATGCTGAAGTCATCGTGGTTCCTGACATCGGCCTTGTCTTCCAACATTAGACCACTGGTCCTGCTTTCCCCAGAGCTGTGAGGAAATGCCCCATGTTCTTGCTGGCCTGTTAACAGTTATGTTTCTTCTGTAAACTTGTGTGTGTGTATTCTCATCTGTGTGGGTATGCACGCATGTGTGTGCGGTCATGTAGAGGTCAGAGGTTGACACTAGATATCCTCCTGAATTGCTCTCTGCTTTATTCACTAAATCGGCCTATTACTGGACCCAGAGCTCCTGATTTGCTAGTCTAACCCTAGCTTGTCTTTGGGAACCTTCCATTTCTACCTTCCGAGTGCTGGGCTTGCAGGAGGGCTGCCATACCCATCCAGAATGTATGTGGGTGCTGGGGACCCAGACTTGTGATGCTTACATACGTGCTTTATCCACTGAGTCACTTCCCAGCCCCAACCACTGTGTTCTTAAGTTGGCACAGTGACATCTCGCATCACAAGTGACGGCGTGGAGCAAATTGCAGTGATGGGAGGGTGCTCACAGTGCCTGGTAGAGCCTGTTCAGCAAATAGCTGCTGCAGCAGGTGTCGTTACTGTCACCTCAAAGGACTTTTATTTCAGACTCATTGCATCCATGATGTCACCAAGACAACCTCAGGCAGAGGCAGGTGCTGGGCTGACTTCAGCCTCAGGCTCACCAGGTCCTCAGGACTGTGGCTGCTGCGCTCAGACCCCTCCACCACGTGGACAAGTCACCTGCTTCCATTTCCTCTCCAGAGAATAGATTCATCATCCGGCACACTAGCTGCTCAAGTGCGGACAGCAGAAGCACCGTAGTTGACGGAATTATGGGCTATCAGGAAGAGCAGGGAGACGCGTCCCTTGCCTTGGTTTCTGCATAGTCCGGTCGTGTTCAACTTGTTACCATCCCCACTGTCCTTCCCCAGGATCACATTCTGAAGACTTCATCTTTATCCTTGTGCTGTCCTCGGGCCTGACCCACAGTAAGTACTTGGTAAATGTGAAGAAATGTATGGTGACCAGCAGCTAGGGTCTCAGTGTTTCTCACTTGGAAGAGGACACTCCAGGGCTGGCGAGGAGACTGAGCACAGAAAAGTGAAGCCTGATGTTCTGAGTTCAAGTCCCCAGAACTGATAGAGTGGGAGAAACGAACCAACTACCACAAGTTGCGCTGAAGATCCAAAAAGCAAGCAGCCAGCCACTGGTTCTTACCTTGATCTTAGTCCAAAATGGTAACCCTACCTCCAGGAATCTCAGAATGAGACTTTCTGAGAGCTGTCTCCTCCCGTTTTATACTCCTCTTCCCAGCTGGGATTAAAGGCATGCACCGCCTAGTTTCTATGGCAACTAGTGTGGCTACTGGGATTAAAGGTGTGTTATCACTGCCTGGCTGTAAGGCTGACCAGTGGGGCTGTTTTACTGTCCCTGTCTCCAGGCAAGCTTTATTAAAATACAATTGAAATGCCAATACAGCACTCAGTAATAACCAGTTAAAATCTATCACTAAGTAACTGATCAGTTCCCCTTCAACAGCCTGGCAAGTGAAGCTGGGAACCAGCTATGATGCTGACTGAGCAAAGAACCCCGGGACCCTAAAACCCAAGCTTCACTAGACTCCACCCCCTCAGGCCTTTGTCTACCCATGCCAGATGGTGGGCGCAAGTGGTGGTGGTGGCGGTGGTCATTGCCCATCCACTCGAGAGTTCTGCAGGCTCACTCTGAGAGTGGCCCTTCCCTGGGAACTGTCCCATCGCACCTCATTGGCTCCTGTGGGTTATTCACAAGGCAGCTTGGGAATCACAGACCAGGTTCTTTCAGACAGCTGGCCGGCAGAGGATGATGGTCATACAGAACTTGAGGCTCAGCCTCAAGAAGCCAGGACTGTGGGCCAGGCTCCAGTCTGAACATCCGACTGGGAACACTTCTGGAGTCCTCACAGGGACAGGCAAACTGCCTGCTCATAGAAATCCGGACTGATGGCCCCAGAGTCTAACCTTGTCCCCTTCCTCAAGGCTGAGGTACCACTGTGGCCCTGATGACCATCACAGTCCATCTCTGCTAGATCTCTCACACCTGTGGGTGAGTGTGCGTACCAGCCTCCACCAAGGCTGACTGCACCTTAAGTGGAGGGTGCCCCCCTTAGGCAATGGAGTGTCTACTCTGATAGGCTATCCCTTCTGCTCAGGAGGAGCTTGCTACCTTTGCCAGTCATGTGGGCAGCCCTGCCCTTCAGGCGTATTTCTTGAGCACTTTGGTAGTCTGAATGTCACTGGCCCACATAAGTTTATAGGGAGTGGCACTATTGGAGGTGTGGCCTTGTTGAAGGAAGTGTGTTACTGTGGGGGCAGGCTTTGAGGTCTCTTTTGCTAAAGCTTCATTCAGTGTTGCAGTCTACTTCCTGTTGCATTCTGATCAAGATGTAGCCAGCAGCTTGTCTGTCTGCACACCACCATGCTCCTCCCTGCAATGTTCCCCACCATGATGATAATGGACTGGACCTCTGAACTGTAAGCGAGACACCCTAATGAAATGTTTTCCTTTATAACAGTTGCTGTGGTCATGGTGTTTCTTCATAGCACTAGAAACCCCAGTTAAGAGAAACACCTATGAAGTATTAGAAACACCTATGAAGTATTAGAAACACCTATGAAGTATTAGAAACACCTATGAAGTATTAGGCATGATGCTAGGGATTGGAGAAACCAAAATAAAGGCTTCATATGTGGCCCTGCTTTTACAGGGGGACAGACAACAAGATCATATCACTCAGTGGCAGCTGAGGACTCTGAAGAACCCCAAACCAGGATGGCAATGGGAGCCTGAGGCATTGGGGTGATGACTTGAGAAGCGGGAACCAGTCATGAAGTATCTGTAGGGGAGGGAGGGCTCCTGCAGGGTAGTCAGAAAGTCATGGCCTTGCCCCATGTGGCCCTTGGTGGTAGCAGGCCAGCAGGGGGCTGGGAGAAGACATTGAGGAGGGGAGCAATAGGTAGTCTGGCTGTCTGCTCTGAGTGAAGCCCCGTCTCTAGAGTCAGAAAGGGATTCTCAGAGGCCCTTCCTACCACAGTTGGTTCAGGACATTCCCTAGGTCACAAGGAACTAGAACCAGGGTCTTAAGGCTCCTCGGGAGTCCTTGCCCCCATCACGTCCTCAGCTCTCAGCAGAGCCACAGCTGCACAAGTTCCCATGCGGATGCTGCCTCTTAGATGTGCCCGGCACCCCAACTCTGATATGGGATTTGAGGGGACTTGGCAGTCCCTCCCTTCTCCTCTTCATTCAGCCACGAACCCCGAGGGAGTTCCCCCATCTGTTAACCCTTAGAGGCGACTGCCCGGTTGCCCTGAAGATTAATGACATTTGTTAAGTGCCCCCCGATGGACTCTGCAGAGGATGGCAAGTGTCATCACGGAGGGGAAATGGGAGCCCTTGAGTTCAGTTCCATACCATAATCCCCCCGGGACAGGTGACATTTACCCACAGATTCCATCCAGCACCCTGTGTGGCCTCTGTCACCAATTTGCACACAAATATTATTTGGGTGTATTCATGATACCTTACTAGAGACTACAAAGTACATTGTGTTCTTTTAAATCTTGCTGTTTAAGAGCCAATGGGTCAGAGAGTGAACCATCTGCAGCAAGAAAGCGGAACTATATGACGACCTGGGAACCAGGCAGATGGAGAAAGAGTGCTCTTGCCAGCCCCATGGGGTGGCAGACTGAAGCCTTCTGGGCTCAGAATGCCACAGGGGGCTGTCCGTGTCCAGAGGGGATGTGTGTCTGGGCTGACCCGGGTCAGGGGAAAGAGCACAGAAACGGGAGGAAGTGTGTCTCCCTTTCCTGCTCTTCTGCTTGGGCTTAGCCACTGCCCTGTCCATAGAGCTAAGCGGAGCACACTGCTGGCCACGCGTGCTCATCACGTCTGCTCCGACATCCTCGTGCTGCTCCACAAGCTCCTCCCCTCGGCCTGGAAACACCCTTCCTGCCCTTCAGCCCGGTGAGGGGCTGGGGATGTGGCCAGATGCTTGCAAAGCAGGCCTGGAAGACCTGTGAACCTGGGTCAGCTTCTCAGCAGAGTCGGACCTTGGGCGGGTTAGCTCCATCTCCAGTCTCAGTTTCCTCATTTGGGAAACAAAGCAGGAACTGTCTGGTAAGCTTTTTGGGAGATTAAACAAATTCATCCCCAGAGGTTCAGTCCACATCTGCAAGGGGTCAGCAGGCAAGAACTCTGAATTCTGGCTAGTTAACACCATATCCAAGAAAATGTCTTCGCTGAAGCCAGAGGAATAGCTCAGTGACTAAGCCTGTATACTTCCCTTGAAGAACACCCAAATGTGGCTCCCAGCACCCATGTCGAGTGGCTCACTGTTGACTGAAACTCCAGCTTCAGGGGATCCAGTGCCCTCTTCTGACCTCTGTGGGCTCCAGCACTCAGATGTACTTGTGTGCACATGCACACATACACAATCAAAAATAAAATACAATCTTTTTTTTAAAAATGTGGTTGTGGGCTAGAGAGGAGGCTCAGAGGTTAAGCACATTTGCTCTTTCAGAGGTTCCCAACACCCACACAGCAGCTTACAACCATCTACAACTCCGGTCCCAAGTGACTCACAGGCCCTCTTCTGGCCTCTGAGGACAGCAGGCAGGTATGCAACGCACTTATACACATACAGGCAAAACACTCAAACACATTAAAAAATCTATTCATCCCTATTTTGAACAGACTTGAATTCCACTCTCTTCCCACTAGGTTGTGAGGGTCTGGATTTGTAAAGTCATATCAAATTGTGTGTGTGTGTACATGTGTGTGTGCATGCTCGTGTGTGCGCATGTGCATATATGCAAATGCTCATGCTGGAGTTGGGACTGGGAAAATAGAGGATGGTGGGAAGGGGGAGTCAAACACAAAGGATCCGATCCTTCCCAAAAGCAGCAGTAGAGGGCTCATTGCTAATCAAGCAGGACCAAAGGTAGGTACCAGGGAGCTGTGGGTATGTGAACCTGCCACCAGGGCCCCTAGTGTCAGCACCTCAGTTTGTGGCTAAAGCACTCCACACTCGGTCACCTACATATGAAAGAAGACTGGTCGTGCAAATGCCGTGCAAGTTGCTTCTTGGAGCCATCAGCTCCCACTTCCGATTGGGCATGAAGCTCCAGTCCTGCCCCTGAGACTCAAGGAGAGGGGGTATCTGAGGGCAGCTCCATATGTCCTCCAGTGGTCTCAGCTGTCCAGTTCCATGCTGGGGTATCTTCAGAGAGTTTATTTCCCTGGGTGGCTGCAAGTACCTCTTGTTCTACTTTGATGTTTCCTGGGGGAAGGGCTAGAAGGAACCTGCTCAGGGCATGTGGACAGGCTCATTCTGAGGGTCCCTAGATATTGAGTGGTGTCAGGACTATGAGAAGTGGGTTATGTTTTTGCTCGTGAGTGTCCCTTCTGGGTCCCAGTTTACACAGACTGGCCACACCTGCCACTTGTGACCGCTGTGTGTCCAAAAGCATCTGCATCAGTGCCCACAGTTCCTCTCTGGTTCTGTGGTTCTGGGGGAGGGAGGAAATCCTGGCTCACGTTCTTGCTGGATCTGCTGTCTCTGCCTGCAGAGTCCCTGTGAGAAGCAGACACAAACTCCTGGATGACAGAGTACCCCTTTGTGGCTCTATTTATGAGGGCACAGCAGGTCCTTTGCCCACGGCTGTGAAGCTGTGTGTGCCCTGGGGCTTATGCCTGGTTATGCTCACTGTTGCTGCACCTACCCTCCCACCTCTCCCAAGACTAAGATGGTGGTCAGTGATCTCTGCATCTCACTCCCAAGAGAAGCCAACTTTGCAGAGGCTCCGAGGGTACATGTATTTCCTTGATTCATTCTGAGGTAGATCTCGCTCAAACTGAGAAAGAGGTGGCCCAGGCAGTCCATGGGCTTGGCTACGCTGATCCCACAGGGCAAGCTGGGTGGGGAAATTATCACAGACCACCTGGAAGGTGCAGGACAGGCATCCACGCGCCCTGTCCCATGGGCACTCTAGAGTCGTAGGACGGGGAAGAGGGGTGCCGGGTTCATGGCGGTACCACTGTTGAAAGACAGGTTCAAACGCTCAACCCCAACCCTTGACTCACTTAGAAGTTGGTAGTATAGGGGTCTATCACCTATTCTGGAGTCAGAAAAGATCCGGACTCAGCCGACCTGAAGCGCCCGCCCTAAACAGGGAACTGGGGTGGAAGGGTTCACCAGCGTTTCCCCCTCTACTCCACTCAGGAACCCAACTTTATAAGACAGACAGGCAGCAGGTACTCTGATGTGGCAGCCTCCTATGGTTCCAGCTACAGTGTTGGCATTGACGGAAGCCTGGTCACCTTGCTCCAACTGATCTATGCCCTCTCGCCGCTGCCGCTGAGTTACAGGTTGGGGCCCAGGTGGCGCTCAGAGCATACTTACAGCGTCTCCTGGTGGTCACGGCCGGTACTGCAGTTCACCCTCGACCATCTACATGGGATTCCCAGGGCAACCCTACCAACCCAAGACACCGCCTGACTCCGACTCCTATTTCTACACAGGCTAAAGCAGGGAGCTGTGAAGCACTGGGATTAAGTTACAACTTGAAAAAATGAGGCCCTGGGAGATGAATTTTTCAAAAAATCACCAGCTGCTCAGTGGCAGAGCCAAACTGTAAACCATATTTCCAGCCCTGGACAAAACCGTCTACTATTCATTTCCCTACTGCCCACTGCCAGGAAGGCTAGATAGATATCTTTCTGGACCACAAGCACACACCACTACCTTCCATGGAAGCCACTGTTCATGCGTTTGTTTATGGACTTCCAAGGTCTATGCAGGCACCATGGTGGGATCCACGGTTACGAAGGCAAGAGTTCTTCCCCAGGGAGCTACTGGGGAGACAGAGAATAAGTGAGCACACACGACTTCAGGTGGCACATGACAGGACAGGACGGAGATATTGGGTGCTGGTGCTGGATTGAGCTCTAAGGGACACAGGATCACTGTCCTGGCACTTGGGGAGGAAGCTCAGAAGTGTGAGCCCCTAGAGAGGCTGTTTTTGCTCCAGAAAAATAAGACTGGTGAAGTGGAGAGTGCGTCTGCAGAACCTAGAAGAAGCAGGGGCTGTGATTCCAATAATGAGACAATGGAGGGCTGGCACAGGGGGTTCAGCTGGCTCGTGTGTCTTGTAGAAACTCCACGGAGTGGGGGATAGAGAGGATGGGGTGCAATAGGGCAGGGCTGGCCCGAGAGACTCTGGGGCTAGGCATGAGTGCGGTTGGGGTTGGGCTTTCAGAACACAGTGGAACAATTTATTTGCCGTCAGCCCCAGTGTCAGGAATCCCCTGTGCCCTCATTGCTCACATCTGTGCAGACCTCTGATGGCTCCCACTGCTAAGACATGATGCTGCAGAGATTGCAGGCTTGGAGGATAAATAATGCGTACTGGCTGTGACTAATCACTTCATGCTGGAGCCCTGAGCCACCACAGAAGAAGTCTAACACCGGCCATTCTGTGAGGAAACCCGGGAATGTGCAGAAGTCGTTTTAGTTGTAGTTCCTAACTGGAGCCTTCCAGCCCAGTTACCAGACAGATGTGCAAAGCCCTCTCCAGATGTTCTGCCCCTAGCCTTCAAGGCTGGCCATCTGGGGTGCTGTGCACCATGGCCTGTGTACCACCCTGCATGTGCTCCCTCTAGCTGCTAAGTCCCATGCCACCCATTTCCTTATTCCTCTTCTCATCTTCCTCTCTTATCTGAGGACAAAGTCAGCATCACCTCCTCTAGAACATCTCTCAGATGCACCCTCTTTTTCCCTATGCACCATCATTACCTTAGAGAAAGGACTCATATGTCAGACGTTGAGGGATGCTCACAACCTGGGTAGTGGGGCAGATCCGGGCACAGACTAGGAAGTCAGTGCAAATGTTTTCATGGGGAGAGAAGCAGAAGAACACAGGTGTTGCAAGAGGCGCGCGGGCCTGCTTTTGGTCCCAGCGGCCACCCAGCTCCTGCTGTCCGGTGCCTGGCTAGCTTATACCTGAAATAATTACACGGAAACTGTATTCATTTAAATACTGCCTGGCCCATTATCTCCAGCCCCTTATTGGCTAACTCTCACATATTATTTTAGCCCATCTCCATTAATGTGTTATCGCCACTTGAGTTGTGGCTTACCGGCATGAGTCTAACCAGTGTCCATCTTGTGCTGGAGAAGTATGGCGTCTGCTACACTGCCTTCTCTCTCACAGCATTCCCTTCTATCTACTGCGCCCAACGTGGGGCTGTCCTACCAAAAGGCCAAGGCAGTTTTCTTTATTTAACCAATGAGGGCAATATACAAACAAAAAACCCTCCTACACCACACAGGATTGAGAACCACATCAAGACAAACAGCTGGAGAAATAAATCAGTCTAGGTATTATTATTTTTATCACCACCATCATCTTCATTTTACAGGAATGTGAATCATGGGATTAAGGAGATAAAATTAATCAATTAAATAAAATCCTAAGCTCCCACATGTCTGAGCTAGGACTTCAGCCATTGAACCTTTAAATATTCCATTGAATAACTGAAAGACTTTGTCACTAAGATAGAAGGGGCCATATTATAAACCAGGGCGGCTATGGCAGCCGGGTTTCTGTCACTGAGACAAAATGCAATCAACTTGCAAGGCAGAAACGACTGTTTCTACTCAGTGTTTTGGAGGTTTCCGTCCATCGCTGTCTGTGGGCCTGTGTTAGCACAGAACATCACGATGGGAGCAAGCAACAGAGGGAACAACTTACCTCGTGGTGTCTGAGCTGATCTTGGTGCAATTCTGTGACGCTAGTGCTTGGAAGGCAAGGCAGGAGAACCTTGGGCTTGAGCTAGCCTAAGTATGTCGTGAGACCATGTCTTAAACAGTTACAAACGAAACACCTAACACCCCGACCACAGCATACTCTCCTTGTAAGAAATCGCCTTCACCGTCCACTTCTGTCCACAGCACTTGCGCAGGCCTGTCACTACAGGACCACGCCTTTTGGGAAAGACCATGTTCCCTGGGGTCAGCTAAGCCTGGGTGAGGTTCCAGCTTTGCCTCTGTTAGTTTTATGATCCAAGATAGGTTTTGGCTTGTTTTAATTTGTAGGGTGTTCTCTGAGCTAATAATTTCCAGGCCATTTGATCCTTGGGGGAACTTGGATCCTCTCCACCCCGAGGAAAACGGATTCATTCTAAGACACAGAGCCACGCAAGCGTCACCGCTTTCTGACTCAGTGGGACTCACTGTGGGAAGCTCATTCTTGGCAGGCCGCGCTGATCCGGACCTCTCTTCCCACAGGCACATTTTGTTTGGATCCGGGGAAGGAAAGAGCATGGATCTTGAGTTGGTGCCAGTTCCACTTTCAGCCCAACTTCTCCCATACGTAGGTAAGGTGCACAGTTGTTCCTGTGCTCTGTCGCCACCTGCTGGACACAGAAAACAAGGTTGCCTAAGGCCCAGAAGGTACATGATTGTTACTAAGAGACATCTAAATCTTCCTATAATCAGATATTGCTGTACATGAGGGCCCTGGGAAGCCTTAAAGTTCTAGCTTCATCATTTATCACCATTATGTGACCTTTGGAAAGAAAATTACCTCTCTCTTTGCCTCTGTTTTGCTGTAAACTTTGGATTGGTACGGTTTTCCACTTCCTCGAGTTATTCAAAGGCCTGAGCTACTACAGCAGAACACTTAGGGGCTGGAACACAGAGAGTGCTGTGTATTGTAGGAGCAAGTGGTAAAGCTAAGCTGTTCCCGTCATAGCAGTCAGGAAGTAAAGAAAGACGGGGGGGTCCTCAACATCCCCATTCTATTCCGTCCACAAGGCTACCTCCTATAGGTTGTATCATTTCCCAACAGTACCAGGGACTGAGGTCAAAGCCTTCAAACACATGGGCATTGTGGGGGCACAGAAAATCCCCCACATTCTATAGCACATTCCATCTAAAAGAAGGCAAAATCTCTCCCTATGAGCTAGCTGCCTTAGCACATACACCTTCTAGGCTAGGCTCCTGCTCTTCCCTGCTTGACACTTCCCCTGGAGCATGCTTCCTCAGTTCCAACACAATGCAGCCGCCCACGCCGCTGCCTCCAGGAGGACAGTACCTAAGCTGCCCTTTTAGGGCACTCTCAAACACCTGACCACAGCTTTATTTCTTCTCAAGGGTCTATTACCATCCCAAATATAAGCCATATGCCAACCTGTTGATTTCCTTTTTGTCTTAAAGATTTATTTTATTCATGTGTGTGTGTTTCTCTGTATGTGTGTAGTTTGCATTTATGTGTGTGTCCCCATTTCCCTGTGAGTGTGCACGCGTCTGTCTGTCTGTGGATCTATGCACATGACTGCAGGCATTTGTGGGAGTCAGAGGCATCAGATCCCCTGCAGCCGGAGTGAAAGCTGCCTGATGTCGATGCTGGGAACTGAACTCGGGTCCTCTGCAAGAGCAGTGTGTGCTCTTAACCACGGAGCTGTCTCTCCAGCCCCAATTTATCTGTCTTGCTTCCCCACTGCACTGCCAGCCCCATGAAGGGGTGGTGCTTGTCATTTCATCGCTGCACTTCCGGGGCAGCCCTGGATGGATCTCATTCCTGTTGCTGAAAGTTCATTGTCCACACTGATGGACCATGAGCCTACAGTGAGTCTGGAGGCAGAGAGCGTAGAGGAGAAGGGTGCACTGAGACTCCTCTACAGAGAGGAGGCAGAATCCCAAAGCAGGTACGAGCATGCACAGGCCGCAGAGGCCAAGATCCTGCTGAGGACACTGGGCACAGGCAGCTGTGAGTCCCCACTAAGCTGTGTAGTTTCAAAAAGAACTAGGATCCTCCCTGAGCTTCAGTTTCTCTTCTGCATGAAGATGGCCGTGATGCAGCTGGACAAGGATAGCATTTAGAAGTGTGCCTGGTGTGTGCCGTGTGTTCACTCCATGATGCCTATTTGCTGATACCAGCCACCGAGGTAATGTGTGTTAGAGTCCAGTCCTTGAGGGCCAAGGGAAAGCTTTATGATCATCAGAGCCAGTGTGTTTCCAATTGCTGTATACACCAGAGCTATGCAGTCGTAACAGATGCCAGGTTCCTCCAGAGACCTCCCAAGCTTGCCCTCTTGCGCAAGGGCTCCTAAGGGCAAGCAAGACTGGCTTCGTCTAGCACCCTTCATCAAGTCCACACGGTCTCTGTGTTGCTGTGACAGATAATGCTCAATGCTCTCACGAGAGCTGCCTGCTGCTTTCCAGGGGAGCCCCCTGCATGGGACGCAACAGTGGCTGGAATGCAGTTTTTCTTCATAAATCAGGAGCGTTTATCAGGAGCTGTTGCGGGCCATGACACGATTACAACTGCTGCTTTCTTCTGTGATTTCACCTGTGCAATGACAGCCAGGAATCTCTCTATTATCAGGCATTTTCACACAATGTGTACATGTAAGCTTCTGATTGCATTTCAATCTTTTTTTTTTTAAAGATTTATTTATTATGTATACAATATTCCTCCTGCATGTACACCTCTATGCCAGAAGAGGGCACCAGACCTCATTACAGATGGCTGTGAGCCACCATGTGGTTACTGGGAATTGAACTCAGGACTTCTGGAAGAACAGCCAGTGTTCTTAACCTCTGAGCCATCTCTCCAGCTCCTTGCATTTCAATCTTATGGGCACACATATCCCTGGATGGTCAAATAGATGACTTTTTATATACCCAACAGTCAGGTGGGCCAACAGGAGGAGTTAGAAGCAGGATAGGATTGTTAGGGTAGAAACAGAACAATAAAGAGCACATGAAACGAAGGGTACTAGCCTGTCTGTGTGAGGTTACTATAGAAACCCTCTACACCCCTCCGCCCTGAGAAGCTCTTCACCTTGGGACCCTGGGTAGCGCTGGAGCCAGTCTCTTAGCCCCTACACTCATCTAGGTGGGGAAGCAGCAGGTGATGGTCCAGGGACCGGAGCAGGAGGAGCATGCTCTCGGTGCTCGCTGGGCCTTGATGTTTGCAGCTCAGAGGTGGGTCAGTGGTACCAGCAATGAATCTGTGTCATGTCACAAGGGGTCTGGCTGGCTCCCATGCTTCCAGAAACACCTGCGCAGGGTTCCAAAGTGAGATGTAAGAAAATGCCTTGTTTTCAAGCTGAACGTGAACCCAGCACATACAAGTTGTGATCTTGCGGGAGGACCACTTCGTGACTGAAAATCAGACTCTTAGTAATCGCCCTCCAAGGATCTGCATTTAAATTTATGGTGAGAGGTGATGGCTAAATCAGCTTTCCTGTTCTGCATCTTCTGGGAGGAAAGCAAGTTGATGGTTATAAAATAATGCCCTGCTGTTCGGCACTGTGCAGAGGGAGGCTCAGGGTGTGAGCTGATTCTCACATCGTGGGCTACTGTTGGGATCATTTGGAGTCCTGGCCTCCAGCTGCTCTTCCCTGTTAGAGATCTTTCCTTTCCTTCTGATTTGAGTTACTGAAAGCTGTGTCATAATTGTTTACCAGCTCAGCTTCACGAGCACGTGTTGCCTTGAGGATCAGAGGATAAGGTTTTTCACCTGTTGGCCCACCTGACTGTTGGGTATATAAGCCTCCATGGTGCTGTTGAATAAAGGGCTTCTTACCAGTGACTAGAGGTCCGAGTCTCTGTCTCTCTGTCTGTGCTGTGTGTCTCTCTGTGTGTCTTTGTGTGTTTTAACCTCCGGCCCCTTGCCCGAGGCTCGCTAACTGTATGGTAGCACATAGAGCGCAGGCAGGCGTTGTGCACTGCAGGCTACCACGTGGAATATAACTGGATGGGTGCAGTGTGGGAGCAGATGAAGTAAAGCCAGGCTATGAGTTGCCATTTGTCTTCAGCGGCTTGGTCCTCTGCTGTATCACCAACAGCCACCCACCCAGGCTTCGGTGTGCCCGCTGAGGGCACTTGGTTATGTGTATGTTTACCCTAGTGCTGGCTTTAGGACAGCGTAGGAGCGGTCAGTAGTTAGGATGGTACATGTTTAAGTGACAGTTTCATTAGAAGTTGGTTATAGCAAAACTGTGCAATGCTTACCTGGCAGGGGAGATACCATGATCACGAAGGTGGTTTTCCCAGGGCGAGGCTTATCCATTGCACTCCGGATGTGCTGACCCCTGCGATTTCCCCAAATGCGGGAAACTCCATCCTTCCTTCTCAAGGAATGAGGAGCTTGAACAAGCTTAGCACCAACACATCCAGAGGCAAGCATTGGTCCCAAGGCAGGTTTGCCTCAGGAAGTGGGCCTGGTGATCCTGTGAGATCCCTGAGCCCTGAGCAACCTGGGAGAGAGCAGTCTCTCCTTTCTGCCGTGGGGGCCCAGCTGGCAGCAAGACAAAGGCTGATCCTATTCCATGTCCCACCCTGTGCTGTGTGCTCACAAGCAAGGGACGAGCCAGAGGTCGTCCTGGCGAGGTCATTCTTGGAGGACCTCTGAGATGCCACTTAGGAGGAGCCAGGGTCTTCTGAGACTCCTCCGAGGGCCGACCCACTCTTCACCTCCCTGGTTGTGGACCAGCTGACCGTGGGCTCCTGATCGCCCCGTGGGTGCTGCCCACAGTTGCCCTCCTGTGGGCTTCCCAAGACAATCTCTACCCTCAGCTTGTCTTCTTGCGGGCTGGTCTCTTCCTAGGTCACATGACTCTGACTGGGGCCATGCTCTAGGGTCCTGCTTTATAGATGCTCCAGTCCCTGGCCACTGGTACATTCTGGGTGAGACACCTGGCAGGACTCATCTGGTGACAGGGAAGCCCGTGGCCTGTGGTGCTAGGGAAAAGTGCATCTCCACGCCGGTTCCCTTACTGATGACCCACACGGCTTCACTCACTGGATTTCCACCCTACATCCTGGCATCACGGGGGCCGTTTGCCACCTGGCTCTTTTCCCCTTGTGCACACATATTTCCCGGGAAGATTCTGAGGTTTCTTCTCTCTGAAAGTGCAGGCAGCTCTGTGGCAAAAGCAGAGAGGCACAAATACATCTCCCATCCAACCATAGATCCACTGTGTGACTCTGAGCAAGTGGGCCCATCTCTTTGGGTCTTAGCTTCTCTGACTTTAAATACAGAGAAAAATAACTCCACTATTATGAGGCTTAAATAAGATAAAACAAATGCGCTGTTTCTGGACCTGATCTCTAATCAATCTAAAACAATTCCCTGGAGAGTAGGTTTTAGGTGGTGGATATTATAAAAAACTTTCACTGAGGTTCCATGATGTAGCAATGAGTATGGACCTATGTGGAACTAACGCTCAGGAGGAGGTCAGCATGGATTCGAAGCCTGGCTCAGTTATATATTTATAAAGCCTCTGTTTACTCATCTGTAAAATGGGCATAAAAGTACTGACTTACATAAAGGGATCCTGTGGGAATTAAAGGAAGCAGTAGATAGCAGGGCATTTGCAGACAGCCAGCGTTCCCTAGGTGGATCAGAGAAGAGCAGGCCTTATGTATTGGCTTCACCAGAACACATGGCAGGAAGCCATGCCTGGTTCATGGTTGGCACTTCGAAAAACATATAAACAAATGAATGTGCCTGTTATTACTGCAGACAAAGACGTGATGAGTAAATATGAATTACCACGAAGGCAAAGCTTTTCTTTTGACTCATTGTAAAAAAACTACACTTCCCAGTATTCTTTGCAGGCAGGACATGTACTCTGCCCAGTGAGCAGCAGGTAGAAGCGACTGGGCCTTTAGTTTTTCCGTTCCTTTTCTTTCTCTTTCCCTGTCTTGAGCAGGATAGCAAAATGGAATTGGAAGGGCTGCAGGGCATCATGGCGCGCACGCGCATGTGTGTGTGTGTGTGTGTGCGTGTGTGTGTGTGTGTGTGTGTGAACTCCACAGCAGCGGCCCAACTCTCAGTTTGCTTTTCTCAAGTGGAGGGAAAATCTCCCCTAGCACTGGGGCGATACCTCTGTAACACAAATAATAAAAACCCAGAGACAGATATTGGAGTTCAAGCTGAAGATCAGAAAAGCAAAAACAGCCAGCCACTGGTTCTTACCCCATCTCAGACTTAAACAGGTGATCCTGCCTCCACGAATCCTCAGAATGAGACTGCACTGTGTCTCCACCAAACCTCAGACTCCACACTCCAGTGAGTTCCTGTCTCTTCCCCTTCATATCCCTGTCTCTGCCCAGCCATATTGCTCCTGTCTCCACCTCCCTAGTGCTGGGATTCAAGGTGTGAGCTGCTGCAAGCTGTAACATTATACGGTAATTGCTCAGCCATCTTTTCAGGAGCGACTTATCAGAACCAAGGGATCTGGTAAAGGTTAAACCAAAGGCAAGGCTTTTTGGCGGCGTTATTGCTTTGTGAGTAAAGTGGCTGCCCCTTGCTGTAGATTTTTCGCTGTAGCTAACTCCCTTTCTGCTACATATTTGAGAATTAATTCCTTAGTTCAGAATAGTTTCCCACTGCCAGGCCTCTGTTCCTCTCTCCTAGGTAAGCACAGAGATCTGTCTTCCTGCAATTATCTTTATCAGTAGGCATTTGGGTCCAAGCATAGAGCATCCCACTTAGGGTATTCACAGATCTCCAAGGACACAGAATTACTACCTGCCCAAGCTGCTGCTCTGGTTTTACCCCACAACACCCACGATCAGAATGGGTGATAACAGCATAGCCCAGGATTAACAATTTAGAGGCCTGGGTCCCTTCTTTGTTTCTACCGCCTAGAGCAGTAAGTCTAACTCCAGACCCTGGCCTGTAGAAACTGCAGTGTCTGCTGTATGTGCTATCTGATCAAGAGCCATCAGCTTCCCCTAGGTTGCCTAGTTACCTCACAGCCTCTATGCGTACTGGGAGAAAAGAAGTGGCGAGTTGATTTAAACAGTCTGTGCCCTATTCATAATTTTACTGGAAATAAACTCCTTAACTCTTTACTAACCACCTAAAAATGAAGTGTAGCACACTAACCTTCCCCTCTAGAATTCCCTGATGATTTAATTCCTTTCTTAACTTTCTCCATTAAGGAGTTAAGCAGATGTGTACTGGCCCATGGATCTCTCTCTCTCTCTCTCTCTCTCTCTCTCTCTCTCTCTCTCTCTCTGTGTGTGTGTGTGTGTGTGTGTGTGTGTGTGTGTGCGTGTGTCCGTGCATGTGTGTGTGAAAACCCTTACCTGATTTTCTATGGGGCAAAAAAATTCTGGCCTTGGAACCCTAGGGCTGGGGAATTGCTGGTTTTAAGGGTATATATGACTGGAAACGTTTGTAATGGGGAGAAGTAAGGGCAAGGAGAAATGATGTAGAATTAAGGAACAATGTAGAACCAAGAACAATGTAGAACAAGGAGAAACGGGTGGACAATGAGAAATGATGGATTGAAGAGAGAAGAATAAAGAAACACCGACAATTTCTGTTGTGAGTAGATTTCTTACCCTCAAATCTTTACCCTCAGATTTCTAGCCCCCCGCCCCCCCTTTAGGTATCCGTGGTGTCTTTAACTGAACCCTGGAAGGGAGTCTTAAAGGTGAAAAACTTTTACCTGGATCTGTTTCTGGATTGATCTTGTGTAGCCCAGGGTGGTCTTGAACTCACAGAGATCCGTCTACCTCTGTCTCCAGAGTCCTGGGGTTAAAGGTGTGTGCCACCACCGCCAGGCCTCTAGTGGCTTAGCTCTGCACTCTGATCCTCAGGCAAGCTTTGTTTGTTAGAACACAAAGTATGACTATACTTTTTGTTTCCTTTTTTCCTTTTCAGAGTGGGAGGAAAACAGAAATAGAAGATTCTTCTCATGTCTTCCTTCTGGCTCGTTGCTCTGTCAGTTCAGAGACTCCCATAACGAATTTCTTCCTTAGATTTCTGGGGCTTGGTGAGAGTCCCTGAGCCCTGTCCAGTTTCCTCCGGGCCCAGAGGCTCCCATGCAGAAAGGGAACTCCTTCTAAATCCAAGGTCTATCTCAGGGCTCCCGTGGATCTCGGTCTCTAGAACAGGCAATGCTGCCCGGATCCTGTACTCCCCAGGGACAGGATCCGGGCAGCATTGAGCCTCCTTTGCTGTTCCCATCTATGGAGTGGAACTGAGCCAACCAGAGACAGATCTACACAAGGAACTCAGAAGGGGAAAAACCCATGGGACTAGACACTACAGTACCTCCAAATAACCCGCGACCAGGACGCAACGTCCAAGGGAGGCATCAAAACTGCAGCCAACAGTAGGCTGCTGGGTGGAATGAAGAAGAAAGCACCAGCAACTGAATTTTATCATCCTTTAAAACATAATTAAGTGCTAAGACAGAACATGCAATTTAAGAAAAAAAGGCTATTTCAGATCTCTTAATGTTCTTCAGTCTTGGGGAGATCTTGCAACAAATGTACATTTGGCTAACACAGCAAATGCGGAAACTTAGCAACTGCTTCTATTTCACTTGTTCCTTTGTCTTTTGTTAAGTCCAAAATATTTTACTTTAAAAAATATATAATATATATTATATATACATCACAAAACCATTTTCCCTCTTCCTCCTCCCTCTGCTTCTTCCCTTTCCTCTACCCACCCTCCCTTCTTCCTGTCTCTCCCTTCCATCTCTGTTTGGAAAGAAGTGCTATTGCTAACACTAATTTGGGGAAGTGGACCCTAGATTTAGTTTTTTTTCGTCCCCTCTTTCTTTCCTCTCTAGACGCGGCAGTGAGACCTCTTTGGTTTCGCAGCATTTTGAAGTATAGCTTAAGTTTTTTTGTTTTGTTTTGTTTTTCGAGACAGGGTTTCTCTGTGTAGCTATGAAGCCTGTCCTGGAACTCTCTCTGTAGACCAGGCTGGCCTCAACCTCACAGAGATCCACCTGCCTCTGCCTCCCGAGTGCTGGGACTAAAGGTGTGTATGCCACCACCGCCCATCTTAAATTCTTTACATTTGCATTCAAGGGCTGGGGATGTAGCTCAGTTGGTAAAGCACGTGTGTAGTGTGCACACGGCCTTGAGTTTGGTACCGTGCACTGCATGGACTGGATGTGGTGCTACACAGCTGGAACCCCAACACGATCCAGGAAGACCAGAAGATCAGGGCCAACCTCAGCCATGTGTGGAGTTTTAGGGTGGCCTAGAATACATGATACCCTATCTCAAAAAGGAAACAGGACAGTCATTTTTCCCCAAAAAAATAATATTCATTTTTTGCAGGGCTTGAGTTGGGGCTGGAGAGATAGAGTTACATGTCCAAAGGTCCACAGCTAGCAAAAAGCGGAGGTTGAGGCCTTGTGCCGGCATTTGCTCCTTTAACCCTCTCTAGCAGTGATTCTCCACCTGTGCCTCGCAACCCATTTGGGGTGGAAAGACCTTTTCATGGGGGTTCACATATCAGATCTCCTGTGTATCAGATATTTACATTACGATTCATAACAGTAGCAATAAAATAATTTTAGGGTTGGGGGTCACTGTATTCAAGGGTTGTGAAAGACCCAGATAAATCCAGACCCCTCTAGCAGAAAGAATAGAGCTAAAAATCTAGCAGGAAAAATAGAGCCAAAAATCTAGTAGGAAGAGAAGAACCAAAAATCTAGGTTAGCCGGTTCAGTGACTCTGTTCCAGGAACTAGCTGACCATAAAGTTAGATTATAATCTTGAGAATAATCTTGAGAAACAGAGAGTTAGCCCCCTGTGATTATCACTAGTATTTTCAGAATTTTCCAATAATCACTGGTATTTTTGAATGATGCCCTCCCTATCCCCTTTGGGTTGTGGTTTCGTTCCTTCCCTTAAATACCCCCTCTCCCAGCTACTTAGGGTCGAACTCCGCTACCCCTGAGTGGGATGAGTTTTGGCCCCAGCTGGTTCCTGTCATTAAACCTCTTGTGATTGCAGCAAGGGCGGTCTCTCATGAGTTCTTGGGGGGTCGTGTTATCCCGAGACTTGAGTGACAGTCTTCCCACTCGGGGCTCTTTCAGCCACAGCATCAGGAAGGTGGAGGACCAGGGCTCTATGGATACTCCTTACTCAGGGAAGGGGCGTGGCTGTCCTGTTCCCCCGTCTGTCCACACGGCCTAGCATGCAGAAGGGACTCTATGTGGATCACATGTACTCTTGTGTGCACCAGTACTGCACTGTGAGCAGTTGCACTGTGCAGGAAAGAACTTACCTCAGAGGCAAAAGGACTGTCCCAGGCTCGCCTAGCTCAGACATGGGGACCTGTATGTGAGCATGCTCCCAGGTTGTCCCGACCACAGCCAACCCAGCGAGACCTTCCTGTGTCACTTCAGATGTGCTCCCAGAGCTGCTGGGCGTGCAATAGCAGGAACACAAACGGGCCTCTTTTTATTATTATTGTTTATTTATTTTTTCTCCATGATATTTATTGAGCTCTACATTTTTCTCTGCTCCCCTCCCTGCCTCTCCCCTCCCCCTTCAACCCTCCCCCAAGGTCCCCATGCTCCCAATTTACTCAGGAGATCTTGTCTTTTTCTACTTTCTACTTCCCATGTGGATTATAACTATGTAAGTCTCTCTTAGTGTCCGTATTGTTGTCTAAATTCTCTGGGATTGTGGTTTGTAGGCTGGTTTTCTTTGCCTTATGTTTAAAAACCACCTATGAGTGAGTACATGTGATAATTGTCTTCCTGTGTCTGGGTTACCTCACTCAAAATAATGTTTTCTAGCTCCATCCATTTTCCTGCAAAATTCAAGCTGTCGTTATTTTTTTCTGCTGTGTAGTACTCCATTGTGTAAATGTACCACATTTTCCTTATCCATTCTTTGATCGAGGGGCATTTAGGTTGTTTCCAGGTTCTGGCTATGACGAATAAAGCTGCTATGAACATAGTTGAGCACATGTCCTTGTGGCACGATTAAGCATCCTTTGGAGATATACCTAAAAGTGGTATTACTGGGTCTTGAGGAAGGTTGTTTCCTAATTTTCTGAGAAATTGCCACACTGACATCCAAAGGGGCTGTACCAACTTGCATTCCCACCAGCAATGCAGAAGTGTTCCCTTTCCCCCACAACCTCTGCAGCATAAGTTGTCATCAGTGTTTTTGATCTTGGCCACTCTTACAGGTGTAAGATGGAATCTCAGAGTTGTTTTGATTTGCATTTCTTTGATGACTAAGGATGTTGACCATTTCCTTAAGTGTCTTTCAGCCATTTTAGATTCCTCTGTTGAGAGTTCTCTGTTTAGGTCTGTGCTCCATTTTTTTTTTGATTGGATTATTTGTTCTTTTGATGACCAATTTCTTGAGTTCCTTGTATATTTTGGAGATCAGACCTCTGTCTGATGTGGGGTTAGTGAAGATCTTTTCCCATTCTGTAGGCTGTCGTTTTGTCTTGTTGACCATGTCCTTTGCTTTACAGAAGCTTTTCAGTTTCAGGAGGTCCCATTTATTAATTGTTTCTCTCAGTGTCTGTGCTGCTGGGGTTCTATTTAGGAAGTGGTTCCCTGTGC
>PVIU01000445.1:0-111925 GCA_004026605.1 Ondatra zibethicus
GAGGGATGGGGGTGGGCCTTGGACTTCCAACAGGGCAGGGCACCATGCCCTCTTTCAAGGAAGAAGGGGGAGGGAGGAGGGGTGGGGGGTAGTGGGAGGGGACCGGGAGAAGGGGAAGAAAGGAAAAAATTTTTTTTTATCTTTAATTATGTTCTTGAATGGAAAAAATAAAACAAAACAATGTATGGAAAAAAAAATAGAATCTGCTAATTTCAAAAAAAAAAAAAAGATATAAAATTTAAATATTGTATTTTGCCAGATTTTGAGTAATAGCTTCAGCAGCTTTGGCTTGAGGATATTTCTTGGGCACTCTTCCCATTATTGAAAGTTAATAATACACTGTTTGTGAAATGGCAGTCTTCCCAGGCTGGCTTGAAGATTTTGTTCTGGTCTAATATCCTTGTAGCCACTAAAGCTACTAGCCTGCTAACAGGCTCTCATATGCCTCCAGATTCTAAAAAAATGGGTTAGAGTGTTAAATGAGTAAAAATGATTAACTCTTTATTAATGATGTGAAGACTTGAGGAAAATGATTGGCAATGATAACTTTTCTCTGTCATAGTCTGTTAATGGTGACTAAAAGATGAGCAAATAGAAGTGGAACACGTGTCCAAAAAGAAAAATAAGATGATCTATGTTTTGGAACAGCATGAATGTATCCCTGCTTATTGAGCTCTGTATAAATAAAGAACTGCTCTAACTGCTAGTCAGTTAGCCTGCAAGAAATTCTCCCAACCTTTATGGCTTGGCTCATTTGCTTTTTTGCCTACTCTTTACATCTCTCTGGACCTGTCTTTGTTTATAATTGTGGATATCTTTTATCTAAAACTCATCATATCCAGTAAAGAGTGCCTGTACAACAAGTGGCAATGTGCTATCTGAGAACATGGCTCTGTCTTTTACTTCAAATGTATCTGTTATAATGAATAATAGTAAAATCGGACACTAGGTATTTAGAAAATAGTGACTTGCATAATGAATCTAAATGGAGAATGGTAAAGTCCAGCCCCAATCGATATATTTACACAGAAAAAGCGAAAACTAAAGAAAGAAAGAAAGAAAGAAAGAAAGAAAGAAAGAAAGAAGAGAGAGAGAGAGAGAGAGAGAGAGAGAGAGAGAGAACACACATAAGGTTCAGGAATCATTGCTAAATTGGGTAGTGAAAAAACTTGTTTTTACAAGTCAGAGTTTCTTCACCTGCCTCTGTCTCTCTAATGCTGGAATTAAAGGTTTGCACCACCACCCATAAGAAAAAGATTTTAACAATCAGAGCATCAGGGAATTTGCTATAAAATTGTGTCTCTTAAGGCTAACAGAAGCTACACTGGTACAGCTTCACCAATATGACACCTTAGACATGAGCCAGACGGGGCCAAACAACAGATGAGCTGATGGGAGCTGTAGAAAGCCCGAGTCCTGTCTTACATAAGGACCATAGGCATCTAAAGAATGCTGTGAGCAGGATTTCTATAATATATCATGTAAGTAATATTATAAAGACTGAGGAAATTGTATTTATGATTTAAGATACATATATCTTATGTGTGTGTGTTTGAGTGTATGTGTGTCTGAAAGAGGCCATGGGTATGAAAGAAAGATAGGAGAGATTCATGGGAGAGTTTGGAGGGAGGAGAGGAAAAGGAAAATTATGTAATTATATTATAATATCAAAATTTTTTAAAATGAAAGCTAAAAATTGGCAAAAAAGACATCAGTGATTTACTAGTTCTTCAGGTCTTCCAAATCATGAAACACTGAATTGTGAACTATAAATAATAACACTTTAATATCATCATTGGTAACTCATCAAAATATTTTAAATGGAAACTGTCTTTTGCTTTATTTATAAAAAGGGCATGTGTCTGTATTTAAATTGAAGGTGTTTCCATCATTTCTGATACCCAGCCTATAAATTATCTTTTGTGTGACACAAGAATAACATTGAGCTAGGGACAACACTGTAAAGTCAAATTTAATGATAAAGTATAAAGGGTACAATGAATAATATACTAAAGTTAAAAGTCCATTCTATCTATAAACACATCCCGGTTCTTACTTTGGGTCTGTAATTGTGTCTTTTCCACATGGGGAAGGACAATGATGTTATCCTGTCATGTGGATGATTACATGTTCAAAGATTACAATTCTTTCCACCTAAGACACTACATACTAGGACATTGATCACTGATATAAAGTAATATAGAATACTTCTTTCCAAAGGAATGCAGATTTAGTTCATAGGAAGGAATATGCAAGACTTGCTGTACTATTTAAGAATGTCATGGAGCACCCAGTACATTGATACAAGTCTTTTACCAAATTTCACATAGTTTTTATCAGTGCACAGTGATCACAATATAAGTGGTAAGAATATAAGTGATTAGCTTCAATTTAATGAAAAATACATTGCATGTATGCTAGGAGTTTCTGGACACTGTTCAGGATAAAACACTCTCACAGAAGCTTGTAATGATTGGCATGCACCTTAACACGTTAAGCAACTTAGCAGAAGTTATCTCTCAGAAAACAAGCTGCCACCAAAATAATCCTGGGGAGACAACACGATTCAAAATGAATGAAGAACCGTGTCCACAATCAGTGCACCAGAGGGCTTGCACCTTCCTCCAGAAAGGGCTGCTGAATATTCAGTAGGAAAAAAATACATAGGAAAGCAATAAAAATATTTAGCAGCAACAGAGTGGGCTGTAATACCAAGGATTGTGAGAGTGGGGTCGGGGGGGGAGAAGAATTTAACAACACATCTGCCTTCGGGTAAAAATAGAATTGGACATATAGGAAACAACACAGCGCTATTCTTGGGGCAAAGGTGACAGATGAGTAGTGTTTCATGATGACTGCCAGAAGCTTATTTCTTCAAAATTTTATTTTGTATCATCTAGGACATTATGGAGTCTACATAAGAGATGAATCCCAGAATTTACGGAAAAAAATGTCTACCCTCATTATAAACTTTTTATATGTGGATAAACTCTATTTTTGGGAATGAAATAACAGGGTTAATTTTAATCAATTTATGGTGTATCAATCCTTTCTTTAATTCCTCTGTCATAGCTATATTACATTAGTATAAAATTGGATCTTGTAAAGTCATTAAATTGTAGGGACAACAATATTGTACAAACGAATTTCTCCGCTATCAGACAATATTTTGGAAGTCTGAGTTTCAGATCCAAGATGTTAAAACATATTTGGAAGCTTGGACAAAAGGGAGACTATTTAAGTCACTCAGTCCAATGTTTTCAACAACACATATAGGAAAACCCAGACTACTCTAGATCAAGGATATTAGTGAAATTAAGCTGATAAACAGACATTGAACAGCTACACCCTGCTCATCCCTTATTTTTCAGGGTAATGGTAGAGACAAACTAACACAAAATAAATATAAAACCCCTATGAAATATTGAAAGCTTTGTCATTAGCAAAAGAAAGGAAATGCACAGAAATATCTGAAGAACAGTTTAAGAAACAGAAAATAAAAATTCATATTTTCACAAAAAGCATATTAATGGTTTCCTTTTATAGAAAAAAATGCCTATAAATAAAATTTCCTTATATAATACACATCATTTAAATACTACTTTAAGTGTCAGTATTGCAAAAACATACAGAAAAAAGTTACCAAACCTAGATAGTTTTTATAGCTCCCATTCAAATTTTTATTTTTATCTCATGAATATAACTTCTTAAAATATTCAAGTATTTTTTAACATGTTCGTATTGTTTAGGGTACTATGACATTTTCTGCTCTTTCATATTAAACATGATGATGTCTGATGAAAATATTATGCCATGAAACAAAATCTAGTTCCCCGCTGGTTTTAAATCATCAGAAATAACAAGATTTCATTTAAAAGACAATGAAATTAATTAAAATGTCAAAGAAAATATGCATGTATAACTCTTCAAATATCTTCTGCATTGGTGAGTGAGCAATTAAAAGCTACAAATCTGATTACAATAATTTAATAATAGAAAATAATATTTCCACTTTGAGAACATGAATGATTAATGTTTAAAGTATATCATGAATAATAAATAATATGTTCTGAGGAAGTTTTGATGCAAAGATAAATAAAACTGTAAGTCAATTTTCCTATATAAATATTTGTCCTTTCCATATTCTACCCCTCTCCTTGCCCTTTCAGATCACCTCCCTCTCTCTATCTACCCAACTTTAAACACTTTTTCAAAAAATATACAAGAACTCAATACAAAAGCAAAACCCCCTAAAATAAAAAAAACTAAATAAAACACCACCCACCCTCCCAAAATAACAACGACAACAAAAACGACGAAAAGGCAATCAAATAAAAATCAAGCAAACAAAAGAAATAAACAAAATGCTGTGTTGTTTATTACATATTGATCAACTATGCCTGAACATGATACCTACCCTAGAGACATTGATATTACCAATATAATTCCATTGGTGAAAACTGTATTTTCCCTCTCTAGCCAGTATAAATGATAGCTCAGTTATTTACAATTACCTAAGTGGCTAAGTTTTCATTCATTCATTCTTCTTTAAAAATATCACAAATTAAAAGACTATGAGATAAAACAAAAACTGTCCCATCAAATTTGGATAAGTAAAATGAAAGAAGAAAAAGAACCCAAGAAAAGATACAAAAATCAGAGAGAGCTTCTCACTGACACACTTAAGAAACCAATAAAAACACTAAAATGGTTGTTTCCAGTTTCTGGCTATGACAAACAATACTGCTATGAACAGAGTTGAGCACATGTCTTCGTGGCACGACTGAGCATCCTTTGGATATATCCCCAAAAGTGGGATTACTGGGTCTTGAGGAAGGTTGTTTCCTAATTTTCTGAGAAATCTCAACACTGACACCCAAAGGAGCTGTACCAGCTTGCAGGAGTGTTCCCTTTACCCCACAACCTCTCCAGCGTAAGTTGTTATCAGTGTTTTTTGATCTTGGCCATTGTTACAGGGGTAAAATGGAATCTCAAATGGTACATTTACACAATGGAGTACTACACAGCAGAAAAAAATGACATCTTTAATTATGCAGGAAAATGGATGGAGCTAGGAAACATTATTTTGAGTGAGGTAACTCAGACACAGAAAAATAATTATCACATGCACTCACTCATAAGTGGTTTTTAAACGTAAAGCAAAGAAAATCAGCCTACAAATCACAATCTCAGAGAACCTAGACAACAATGAGAACCCTAAGAGAGACATACATAGATCTAATCTACATGGGAAGTAGAAAAAGACAAGATATCCTGAGTAAATTGGGAATATGGGGACCTTGGGGGAGGGTTGAATGGAAGGGGAGAAGTAGGAAGGGGAGCAAAGAAAAATGTAGAGCTCAATAAAAATAATAATAAATAAAAAATAGTAAACTGGAAGCCATAATATACATAGAGAGAACCTGATATATGTGCTGGTAGGTCCTATACTTGCTGACGCAGTCTCTGTGAGTTCACATGAGCTTTGATCACATAGGTTTAGAAGGACCTGCTTTCTTCATATCCTCTCTCGCCTCAGGTTCTTGTACTCTTTCTGCCTCCTGTTCCACAGGATTCCCTGAACTGTGAGGGAAGTGTTTGATGTAGATGTTACATTTATGGTTGAGTCTTCCAAGGTCTCTCTCTTTCTACACATTGTCTGCTGCAGGAGGAAGCTTCTCTTAGACAGCTGATCCAGGCACCAATCTATGAGTATATTATTAGGAGTAATTTTCCTTTCTTTTTCTTTTTTAAGACAGTATTATTTGATTCTACCCTAGGTTCCTGGGTTATCTATTCTCAGATTCTTGGTCACCAAAGCAGATTCAGGTAATGGCTCCATCCAATGAAGCAGGCCACGTGTCAAACCAGTTAAGTCAAATTCCACAAGCTTTGGGCCAGCACTGCCCTAGCAGATCATACTGGTGGTACATTATTTTAGATAAAGGTTTTGTGGATGGTTTGGTGTTTATGCTTCTCTTTTGGTGGCATGTACCTTCCAGTACCAAAGACTATAACATAGTGGTGAAGTGTAGGAAATGGCTGGAGAAATCCATGTTTAATGTATTTTGTTAAGTGTTCTCTTCAGCAATGTGAACTTGCTGTCAGTTTGTGGAGAGAAACCTATAGTGTTTGAAATAGCCTGGGTTGTTTCAGGATTCCCCTAGCCTCTTTGGCCAACAACTCAATTAGATGTAACACAAACCCAATACTGGAAGCTTCATTTGGTGACAAGTGATGTCCAGTTGCACCACTGTCTTCTCCATTATTTGGTGATTTCATTTACATAACCTTCATATATGTATATATTTTAGGAAGTTTCTAGTGTATTCAGGTTCCATCTTACCTGCAAATGGTCCTTATTTTTAGCTGTTTCTCCCTGTGTTCTTTCCTGCAACTTGCTTTCTCCTCTTTCCCCACTTGATCTTCCCATATGCTTTCTTACAGAATGGTCTTTCATGTAGAAAGAATTAAAAAAAGCACAAAAATTAATTTCTGAAATTTTGCTACATTATCATGTATTTAAAAAGTTGAAATATACTGATTACTAACTAGATATTTTAGTATAAATTGACTTGATAATTAGGTAAGTATCATGAATGTTGCTCTTTTTCATTTGTGAATGTTTATACACAATGTGAAATATATAAAGCAAAAGCTTCATATTTTTGTCTATTTGCTTTACATTTAAAATGCTTCATCAAATATTGAAATGAAATTTGTAAAATAAGTTAAGGTTTATGAATAAATTTGTGAGTTTATCCATCATAAAAATACTTTATTTGAAATTTATAATTAGAAATATAAAAATATCACCATCTTTTCATTTTTAAATGTAGAATATTCACAATTTGACAGTTATTCAAATAGAGTGTTTAGTTACCATTTCCTTCCCAACCCATCTGCTCTCTCCTTTATCTCTGTCATTCCAGTTGGTCCCCCTTCTTCCTGATTAGTCCCCTTCTACTTTCATTCGCTTCCATATCTGCGCATATGTTGTGCTATTTGCCACACCCATCGTGTGTTCATTATCAGCCATGTCACATTCAGATGATAAGTTTTACAGGCTTCCTCCCATCTTCTGATTTCACAGTTCTGCCACCCCTGTTCCTCCATGAACACTGGGCCTTAAGGTAAACGTTATAGGTGTCCCCCTATGGATAAACAGTTGGCAGCCTTTTATTATAAGCAATTTGGCCAAACAATTGTAAGTCACTCCTGTCACTACTGTCTACTACCAAAAGAGTTTTCTCTAAGACTGAGACCTGCACTAATCTAAGCATATAATCATAAGTGCTTAAAGCACAGTTTAATTACATATCTGGGCAATAAAATATCAGGAACTGGGTTAGATCTTCAATGACTCTTCTCTCCCAACAGCTTACATAGTGCCTGCTAGTGCTCAGAAGGGCAGGCTGCAGAGACAATGTCCAGGTTAGCCATAGCTTGACCTTTTTGTGCTCTATATGCAAAAAGTGTCATAATCTAATTCTGGTGGGCAACAAAGAACAAGAAATGAGTTGTACCTTTTTTAAATTATAGCTAGAGATCATAAATTCCCAAATTACATGTGGGCTTAAAATGACTCAAAGAACAATGAGTTAGAATTTTAAAAGAACTAAATGTATTTTGTATGGGTCACCAGCTTAAGATACATTTATCTTTTAGGTATTTCAACATAATTGTCTTTATTTTTCATGATCAATTTTTGTGACTAGGTTGTCTGTGGACATTGTTGATGAAGTAAATAAATCCATTGTGTCAGATCTTTAACTGAGTCAAATAGTTTAATGTTCTCCTAAGACAATGGAAGCTCTTATCTACTTTATAAGGACAATGTTGATATGTTGATCAGTGCTCCAGTTTCACTGGATAGTATGTCCAGAGCATAAACTCTCCCATCACACCGTTCACTCTACTTAGTCATAATGACTATTAGCTGTAAAGTGAAGTGAAAGACTGGATTGCAGGATACAATAAAAAATAAATAATACACCTTACAAAATCCCACTCAATTGGAATTAAATGCATGACTGAATTATGAATGAAATGAACTAGAAGAGATGACCTCAGATTTAATAAGAGGATGTTGTGAAGAAGGAGAATTGGAGAGAAGTTATAGGATTTAAATGTAAAATAACTGAAGTTAAAAACGAAACCTAAATATGTGGAATTAAAAACAGGTTGAAGATAGCAAAAAAAAAAAGTTAGTGAGCTGGAAGATGGCTACTTGAAACAAGCTAGTCTAACAAAGAAGAAATACTGAAGAAACTGAAAGCAGCTTTGTCATTATATGTTTTAAAAGGAAAGGAAAAATCATAGGGAAACCGAAAAACAATCCATACAAAAATGATACAGCCAAAATGATGTCTGAAGAATTGGATACTCTACTAAATTAAAGTGACAAGGGAAATCCTAGCCCCTCTGAGGAGTGGATGGGTGGTGGTATGTGGGGGAGGTAGGAATGGCAAGAAAAGGAAAGAGAGTGGTGTAATAAGGAGTTAGGTTGTTTGGTTCATGGCTGCCCAGCAAGCTTAGACCCAAAATAATCACACAAAAACTCTATTATTTAAATCACTGCTTGGCCCATTAGCTCTAACTTCTTATGGGCTAACTCTTACGTATTAATTTGGCCCATCAATGTCAATTAATTTGACATTAATCTGTGTATCACCACGAGGTTGTGGCCTGCTAGCAAAGTTCAGCATGTCTATCTCCAGTGGCTTCATGATGTCTCCTAACTCCGCCTTCCTCCTCCCATGCTATAGGCCAAGCCAGTTTTCTTTATTCATTAACCAATAAAATCAACACATAGACAGAAGGACCTCCCACACCAGAGGGGAACCTGGGGTTGGACTGTGAAATATATAAAAAATTAAATAACAAAGATGACACAACAGGGCTAAAGTCTTCAACTATGAAGTGGCTCAAGTAACTGAGGTAGGATGAAAGATAGTAATTATATGCTTTCAAAATGAATACTTTATTGCTCCCTCAGTAAAATTTCATGTAAATTTTCCACAAAATATTTTAATATATTAGGATCTCCTAATACTACCTACTAGTTCATATTCACAGTAGTTTCATGGAAGCATTTGAGTAGATGTTTTCAGCATGTATGATGGTTACTCCAAATATTTTGGAATGGAATTACAATAAAATTAATGTTATCATTACTCATCAAAGACAGCTCTGAAGAATTTCAGAAAAAGAAAATGTCTCCAAGCACGGGGGTGGGGATAGAGGTGGGTGTGGGGGGTGGGGTAAGGGGAGAGGGGAAAGGAGAAGGGAGAAGGGAAGGACTGTGGAGAGCTTGGGGGAGTGGGAGGGTGGAGATGGAGGAAAGGTGGATATTGGAGAAGGGAATAAGATATCTTCATTAAGGGAGTCATTTTAAGATTGGCAAGATACTTGGCTCTAGGGGGAATCCCAGGTATCCAAGAGGATGCCCCCAGCTAGGTACTTGAGCAGCAGAGGAGAGGGTGCCTGAACTAGCCTTGTTCCATAGTCACATTGATGAATATCTTGATCATCACCATAGAAATTTCGTCCGATGGATGGAGATAGAGACAGAGACCCACATTCACATCAGAGCAATGGATTGAGCTCCCAAGGTCCAGTAGAAGAGCAGAAGGTGGGAGAAGATGAGCAAGGAAGTTAGGACCATGAGGGGCTGATCCACCCACTGAGACAGTGTGCCTGATCTAATGGGAGCTCACAAAATCCAGCTGGACTGGGACTGAACGAGCATATGATCAAACCGGACTCTCTGAATGTGGCTGCCAATGGGGGCAGACAGAGAAGCCATCAACAATGACACTCGGACCTATCTCTTCTGCATGTATTATCTTTTTGGGACCCTAGTCTATTTGGATGCACACCTTCCTAGGCCGGGATGGATGGGGGAGGGCCTTGGACTTCCCACAGGGCAGGGTACCATGCCCTCTTTTAAGGAAGCAGGGGGAGGGCAGAAGGGTGGGGGGGGAGCGGGTGGGGGACTGGGAGAAGAGGAGAAAATGTAAAAATTTTTTGAATGAAAAAAAATAAAAGAATATGAAAAAAGATAATGTCTCCGAAGATGTCTGGATGAGAAGATCCAATGCTAGGAAATGAATGACATGAGCCAGGCCTGGTGTCAGAGTTCTAAATTACAAGATCCTCAGGAAGACAGGGCAAGCAGTTTTAAATATAAGACTTGGCTGGTTTGCAGAGTAAGTTAAAGTTAGCTCTGAAAAAGGGAGACAAAATAACACAAACAAAACAAATATCAGTTATAAAAACCAATGAAATAATAATGAAGTATGACATGATATAAATGAAGTATATTGACAGTGTTAAAGGAACATAATTTATTTTTACATTTATATATTCAATTTTGAGATGTTGAGATAGCATCTATGATTTTATGTGTACTTGGAAGGATAATTTATTGCATTGTTCAGTAAGAACCTAAGGATGTAATTAAATCGAAAAGTTGAAACATTTCCTGGAATCTACTCTCTCTATATATTTGTATATTTAAAATTAAATATAAAAAATTAAGATATACAAAATTGAAAATATAAAATTAAGAATAACACATTTACTACAACAAAAATGCTACAAATAAATGAAAAGGATTTTGAAGGACACATTAAATATTATGAGTTATTTAAATGTTCATAAAATACTAATCACAACCCATGCAAATGTATGGAACATTCCTGTTCAAAGAGAATAGAAGGATGAGGAGAGCTCATCTGGAAAAGCATTGCTCCACAAGTGTGACAACCTGAGTTTCAACCCCCAGGCATAGTAGCATTAGCATCTCTAATTCCAAAGAACAGATAGAGAAAAAGAAAGCAAACACACAGATTACCATGAAGCTCATAGGTGATGAGATACCCTGGCCTCTGTAGTGGCAGAGAAATGAAGACCAAGTCTCATAAAAGGTGAAAGGAAAGAGCTAACATTGTGGGTTGTCTTATGACCTCCAAAGCCTGTGCTGGGCACACACAGAGTCAGGCACCATATGTTCATGTATATAAAGTAAAATATGTTAAGGAAAAATATAAATTAATAAACAATAAACAAGAGATTATTCAACTACAATAGAAATAAGGAAAAACTGAACATAATACAAATTCAGGTTTTTAGAGTGAAAATGAAAACTAAAACATAATTGTAGGACTAGACCTTTCAGTTTGAATAATAAGAAAAGTGTACTACAATGAAAGGAGTCACTATCCATTGAAAAAGATAATTTGCTACGTAAATATAAGAATTTTAAATAGGCACTCTCCTTATATAATACTGCATATTTTACTTATATATAAATGAAAATACAGAGAACTACAAAGGCAAATAAAGTGAAATGCCATGTGGGAGAGAATATGTTTCTTTGTTTGTTTCTTCCTTCCTCCCTCCCATCCTTTCTTTCTTTCATTGTTTCCTTCTTTCTTTTTATTATTAAGGATGTTCCATGTAACCAAGGCTGGTTTTGAAGGATGAAGGAGAGAACGTATTATTTAAGCTTCTATTAATAAACCCAGAACATTACAGGTACAGCATTTTAAAAATAAAAAATATGATGTAACAAAATCCAAAAAACAAATTTCATAATGAAAGTATGGAATTATATACCTTCTGAAGTTTTGAATTATACACTGTGATTAATGACCTACATTACCCATATTATTTGATAAAAAAAATTCTGTCTAATAAATGAAATAAATATATTTAAGGTGTTTTATAAAGTCAATATAATACATTTATTTTGTTTTAATCATTTTCTAGGTAGTATATATAATTTCATGTATAATTATATATATATATATAATTAAAAAGAGTATATGAGAGAACAAAGGGATACAAGAGAGATGTTGTATACAGAACCTAGAGCCTGTGGTGGTCTGTGAGGAATGGACACTGAGCTCACTGAGATGAAAGGGATAACTAGGGGTGAAGTCATCAAGACCCAAATCTTCAGTTAAACAACATGAAAAGCAAGAATCAAAATTCAAACAGAAAATGAATGGAAAGACTGATGCTGTTTTCACTTTGTAGTCAGGAAGTAGGGCTGCAAAGTTTATCCTCCAGGGACATCCATGTTAGATCCACAGATGTTAAAGGTTCTAGAAAGCCACTTCAAAGAAGCCACAGGATTCAGCTATCTATCGAAGATTGGAACTCGAGACTGTGGGAATTGGCCCTGGTGTGCCACAGGATTCAGCTATCCGGATTAGAGATGGAACTCGAGGCTGTGGGAATTGGCCCTGTGCCACAGGATTCAGCTATCCGGATTAGAGATGGAACTCGAGGCTGTGGGAATTGGCCCTGGTATGCCACAGGATTCAGCTATCCGGATTAGAGATGGAACTCGAGGCTGTGGGAATTGGCCCTGGTGTGCCACAGGATTCAGCTATCCGGATTAGAGATGGAACTGGAGGCCGTGGGAATTACCACTTGTGTTTGACCACCATTTGTAAATATTTTTGGCATTTTTCTGGAATTTGATATTATTAGCACCATGCTATATCTCTATGTTAGATGTTTGTAGATATTCTTTTTTCTTAAATATTTTAGGAGAAAGATTATTTTTAACATTTCTTTTTGCACTTGGAATGAAGTGTCCTTAGAAGCATTTCTTTCTCAAAAAAAGATTAGCATGGGTATGTAAGAATAAAAATGTTAGAAACTAGATAAATAGTCGGGATTTTATAACACTAAAAAAGAAAAGAAATACTTTGCAATTTTCTGTCAGCTCAGCTACTTTGCATGTATGACTGAAAACTACTCTGACTAGACATGGTGTTTTTGAGAAGTAATTTTGGGAGCTGATCTCAACTGAGATAGATGAGCAAACCCATTTATTCATTTATATTGCTAGTGACGTAGAAATATTTATCAATTATTGTACATTAAACAGTAATGAGCCTTTGAATTTCCTCTGCAAAAAGGACCTTCTGAAACCAGACTTGAGGAAAACTCTAATGTTTTATTAACATAGTAATTTAGATAAACTTCATATTTTAACACTTCCACATTCCTACAAGTATTAAGAATTATCTCTAGAGGAAGGCTAAAGAACACAAGAGATGGAGAATTAAGTGGCATGGGCTGGTTTAAGAAAGTGTCACTGGTAGTATACTTTTAGGTTTCAACAGACTTCTGTTATTCCCAATGTTTTTTCTATATGTGGATTGAAATGTGAGCAATACTGAACCCCTCAGGGTAAACTCCAGTTTATAGCTCCATGTATTCCCTTCCAACTTTGCTTCTTGTAACACATTTCTCTCTCAGAATGGTTCTCTCTTTTTCTGTAACCTTTCTTATGTGTAGATGTCTTATGGCTCTGAGATCTCCAAAACCATGGGGTTTCCCATCCAATGCATTCCAGGTTTCACTTTAACAACTTCATGCAATGACTTCTCAGGGACTACTTGCCACATGCCTGGTTTCAACAGCTCCCATTAACCATGGAAGAAGATTCCCAAACTAGTTTATCCATATATCCATCAAAACTTGAAAGCAAGTACAACATGAACTACAATGAGAAATTTGACTTATGCTTTGAACTTTGGAGCCTGTTCCTGATGAATCTTGTCTGTAGAGATTTTTTTCTTTATTGTTGCTTTTTTAAAGCAGAAAATTTGTCAGACCTTGTCATTTTGCAAGTTGGAAGCTTAGCTAGTTCGGGTCTTCCCGTTGGGGCAAGCTTCCCTTATTGTTTGTTATATTAATCCTCTCTTTACACTTCTCAACATTTTCAGCAAAGGCATTAACTCCAACATTCAATTTCTCAGTGCTCTTTTTCTCTATACACTCTAATTTTTATATTTCTTTTTACTCAAAATTTACTTTTTCGTCGTAAAGATGCATAAGAGTGATTACTAACAACCGTGCAACAGAGTTAATTAATATATTGTCTTGAAATCTCCTCTGCCAAAGAAATTAGTACAATAGTTTTCAATATAGCCTCATGGAAATTTTTAAGACAAGGGTAGAAATAAACCACATTCTTTGTCAAAATGTCACAAGAATTGTCTTTAGTTTAGTTGCTTGTTTTGTTTCTCTCTGAATCCAACTGAGATTAACCTCTATAATTAACATTGTATTCAGTTCTCCTTTCTTCCATGCTAGGGTGGCCCATTAATCCCTGTTTACTGTGTTCAGTGGTTTTACTAGCCCAATGTTCCAAAGTCTTTTTCATTAAAAGTTATCAATAAAACATGATCACGTCTGTTATAGCAATACTCTTCTCTCTGATATCAGCTTCTGTCTTAGTTACTTTTGAACTGCTGTGAAAAATAGCATAACCAAGGACAGTTATGAAATAAGATTATTAGCCTATGATTTTAGAAAATTAGAGGCCACAATGGCATACCAAAGGCATGGCAGCAGCAGCAGCTAAGAGCTCATATTTTGATCTGAAAGAAGGCAGAGAGAGTCAGACAGAGAGAGAGGGAGATTAGGAAGGCTGTGAGTCTTTTGAAACATCAAAGCCCATCCCCACTGACAGACCTCCTCTATTAAGAACACACCTTCTAACCCTTCCCAAACAGTTTCAACAATTAAGGACAGACTATTCAAATATATGAGTCATTGGTGTGCATTTTCTTTAAAAAAAAGGCTACAATTATTTATGAAGATAACACATGTCAGTTTGTTTATTAAAAATAAATAGACAGAGTACATTTTTTTTAAAAGTGAAGTGTTAAAGGCTTGCTTACAAAAAAAAAGTTATGTCATTTATGGTAAAGCAATGGAGCAGTTTCCAGGAATTACCAGAATAACTGCTAACTTCAAGTTAAATATTTTTGCCTAAGTTTATAATGTTATATGAGCCAAATATTAATCAGCTTGGCAAATGCTTAAAACTTGCACTTTAGGGAAACATGAACATGGATTTATCCTGATTTCCAATTTCCATGGTGTAAAGATTAATTTTCTAGTCAGTGTTATCTACCAATGCATAATCAACTCTTTCTAAAATTTTCCTTCAAAGCTTAAATTAGTTCTCCAGAGGCTCTGTGAATCTGTGACTCGAGCATATAATTACAAGCCCAGGTATCATTTCTCCATCCACTGCTTCCTGCTATGTGTTCACGTTTAATTCCTGATAGTATTTTGTCACCATCCTCAATATAGCAGTATGTTAATTGATTTATTTAGTCAATAATCACTGAACATTTGCGGGCTCCTGGGAATACAGAAGCGGATTTCTTTACCCACAGTGACCCTATACCTGCAAAAATTGGGTTCTTTATTTTCTCATCCAAGCATTAATAAATTAACTGATGCAGATGGTGTAATTATTGCAAAGGATTTACTGCATTGAACGTAGTAACTGAACGTATGCCACATTTTGCCCATATTTCAAAAAAATAAAAGCCTAGTCTAGTTGTGAATGCCTGTAATCCCAGAACTGGGAGACTGAAGAAAAAAGTTTGCCTACTAAAGGCTATCTGAACTATCTAGTAAGACTTACTCTTAAAGCTTAATACAGCTGAAATTTCAAAAAATTGGAAAATAAATACCCATTTAAGCAGCATACCTTTAAAATGCAGTAATTTGCAATTTTTTTTCAAATCTGTGTTGAGTGAGTATCACTAAAGTAAGTTATGGAGACAGAATACACAACTATGTATCAGTCTATCTATCTATCCTTCAGTTCTTGTATGCCATATAATCCCCTGGCTGAATTCTTCCCTAGTCATTTGTATAATTAAAGATTTAAACCAATATAGTCATTCCATTCAGTAATATATCACAGTGTTCTTCCTACACAGCAATGGTTCAAAAGTCAAATATAATAATAATAAAAATGTATGGTTCACTAAGCAAATAGTGGTTTATTATCTTCCAGAAAAAGTTTTTCAACCATTGATATAAGTAAGTGGTAACCAAAATTTTCAACTTTTAAGTTAATCACATGATACTCATATGAGATACAACAAAAATTTGCATCAATAACCTAAATCTCTATCCAAGGGACGAACCAGAAGCCAAAACTATCCAAAGATATCAAAAGGTAGAAATTAAGCTAGATAGTAGTGGCACATACCTTTAAACCCAGCATTTGGAAGGCAGAGGCAGGTGTATCTCTATGAGTTTGAGACCATCCTTGTTTACAAGAGCTAGTTCTAGCAGAGGTTCGAAAGCTGCAAAGAAACCCTGTCTCAAAAAAAGGATAGAAATTAATAGGAGATAAAATAAACAAAACTGAAAATCAATGAGAGTGAAAAATGGTTCATTGAATAAATGATCACAATTTAAAACTTTAGCAAGATAAAACAACAAAATTAAAAAGACAGAAAACATGATCAATGCCATGAGTTGAATATGTAATATTTGCATTGATATTAAAAATATTAAAAAAGAAATGTCCTTCCAAAAAACTTCATTGAAGAATTCCAATTTTGCACTTTAAAAATTATCGTTAAATTTCACACTCTTATTAAAAAAAATAAGATAAAGAATTTTCTAGGAATTCCTTACATAAGGACAACATTACTTTGAAACTAAAACCAAACAACATTACCAAGTAAATAAAGAGCTAAACACTACAAAACAAAGACACTCATTCATTCAGGAACCACAATCTTCTATGCAGGAATTAACTACTGAGCTAACAAAGTATAAAGCAAATCTTTGTTTCTAAGGGACTTATTGCACTGCTGATGTAAATTTGCTTTAACACACTTCAAAAGCAAAGCCATCTACAATAACCATGAACACCTAATATGCTGAACAAGAAATGCATCTGGCAAAATATGATATTCGCTAAAGATAAAAGTAAGCAGACAATAAAGAACTCTCCACATATGATAAATACAGACTGAAAATTACAAAACATGGTAACGATCTTTTACTAAACTGAACGTGGTAGTGAATGTCTATTATGCCACAAATGAGTAGGTCTGTATAACAGAAGTAGAAATAAGATATACAGTATGAGACTAGTACATGAACAAAAACACAAAATGGGCATGTGTGTATGCACACATGCATACACACACACACACACACTCACTCACACACAGCCAAATCTAGCATAAAATTCAATAGTGAAAGACCAATCACTACCAACTGAACTTGGAGAGTAAAAAAGCTTTCATTAGCCTTATTTTCTGTTGGATTGGATGTTTGTGCAGTAATAGGAGAAAAATTAAAATCAAAAGTGACATAGCTTACAAGAAATCTCTCATACACACTCCTCCCTGTAGATATTCATTACTTCTTTGTAGAAAATACAAAAGAATAAACTATCAAATAAACAAACCAGCACATGAACACAGCAAAGTCCCAGGATGATACAAACTGAAGACACATAGGTCAGCCTGACTCACGTTTCTACATACCAATCACAAGTAGAGAAAGAGCCCTGGCATCATAGGAAAAGACAAAAATATACTTCCAAAAATAAAATTTTATCTGTAATAGCCTTCACACTAAACAGAGTAAGAGGATTGGTAGCAATATCTATAAAGCAAGGCTTGCGTCCATACTGCATGAAGCTGGGTGATGAACAGTTATTTATGCTAACCTTTGATGTAATGTGGCTTACATATTCACTTACTGCTGAAATGCAACCTGCAGGTCCAGAAAGTTGGAAAAATCCAACTGTCACCCTCTACCCATGAGTTTTGATTATAAAACTGCATGCAGACTCCCTCAGTTTGTGATTTAAACAAGCTCTTTAGGTTATTTTCATCCAAACCTGTTTTTGAAGCTGTGGTCTAGTACACCTAGCCTGACAGTTAACTGTGTTTGCATATGTGAGGCAATTATGTATGTTTCAAATTATCATAAAACAATAGAGAAAATAGGAAGACATCACCTAGGACAGACGTTGCACTGGCAATTAGAAATAAGTATGGAGATAAATAAGACTCATCTTACATAAGCACATTCAGAGAATCTCCCAATTCTGGCTGTGAATTTTTCTTCATTCCTGCAAAAAAAAAAGGGGGGGGGAGACAAGGGGTTATTAAAAGCAATCTTACTTATGAATACAAGATACAATAACCTTAAGTACAAGATAAATAAACTGAAACAATCAGCTTATGCAAATAACAGTGCTTTCTAACTAAATTACATGTATCTAGGACACAAAAATTAACAATAAGGTAGGAAGAAAATGAGGAAGAAAGGAAGGGAGAAAGGAAGGAAAAAAGGAAGGAAGGAAAACTAAAAGTTCTACATAGACTGGAGTGTTGTGCTTCCTCCTAATGTTTTGATTGTTTTCTCTAGATGTCATTTATATAATTAAGTTTTGGAAGTATAAATATTTAATGATAATAAGCAATAACTATTCTTAAAAACATGTATAGAACATCTATTTCTTTTTAAATTTAACAATGAAATTCATTCTATGAAAAAACTCCTAAAATGGTATTGATTCTTAAAATCTTGGTAATTATTATGATTGAGAATGGACTAATATTGAGAAACATCAAAACTTTTTGTTAAAATACTGAAGAATGTTGGGCAGTAGTAGCTCATGTCTTTAATCCCAGCAATTGGGAAGTAGAGACAGGTGGATCTCTATGATTTCAAGGTCAGTCTGATCTATAAAGTGAGTTCCAGGACAGACTCCAAAGCTACAGAGAAACCCTGTCTCAAAAAATCAAAAATAAAATAATGAGGAAAATGTAATTATAATACTTCTGAAGTTGTTTCTCTAGGCAATTTTGAGATGTTTCTCAGGGATTAACTGAATCAAAATATACTTTAAAATCTAGTTTTCTTATATTGAAATTTAAAAACATATTTAATTAGTAAATATAGTGAAGATTAAAATCAATTTTGCATTTTAAATGCATTTCTGATTCTCATTCTCATTACATATAAAATGTATATTTTTATTTTTTATTTCATAGGTGTATATCAAACATTCTGATCTCACTCATCTTTCTGCTATCAATTATCTTCCTCTCATACCCAGAAACCTCCTCCCTACTTCCACTAACATCTTACCCCACTCTCATGTTCTCCTGTTTTAGTTTTGGTTTGCTTATGTGACAATGGATTTAACCAGTACTGTCCACATGGGTACATCATTGAAGACAATTACTTCCTATCATTTAGGATCCATCATTGGTCATTAGCTCCCAGATGTTTTAAGTAATTTTTAATAGAAGAATTAAAAATATTAGGAATCATGATGCGTAATATGTTAGGGTTTGTGACTTTTATATATGAATAAGAGTTTGGATCAACACATCCCACTGCTTCCCCTCCAACTTCTTCCATACCCAGGGCACCACTTTCCTCTCCCAACTTCATGTACTCTGTTTATCCTCTTACTTTACTCTTTGTCTATTTGAGTATTGAGAACTAAACTCAGGTCCTCTGCATGAGCAACAAGTGTTCTTATCCACTGAGTTACCACTCCAACTCTTCATGTGTCCTTTTATGAGTATGAAAAATGGACTCAGTGGACCCACTGTGTCTACTCAGTGCTGCCAGTATATGCATTCTATAAGGTCATTCAATGGAATACAGGCAGACTATCAGGTGCCAGATCTGAAGAAAACTGACAAATCCTCTCCCAACAGCTATCAGATGCCAAATAGCTCCTCAAGCAAGTGATGAGGAATAATGTCCTTTCTACATCCATGATGAAATTTGGTAGACAAGGGCTTTGGATATTGTGCATGCAGTCACAGTTTCTGGTAGTTCATATTTGCAATGGCCCTATCATGTCCAGAAAGCACTATTTCTCAGAAGTCCTCCAATACCTCTATTTATTATATTTCCATCCCTGCTTTGATGACAATACTGAGCCTTGTGTGAGAGCTGGATAGTATGGTATGACTGTTCTATTTAGTGGTGAACATTCTAGCATCTCATAATCTCTCCTTTTAGGCCAATCACAAATATTTATAATAATTAACAACTGTAAAAAAAAGCTCCTATGATGATGATTGAAAGTTTCTTTCTATATGTATAAAGATATGTCTTTGGAGTATAGTTTATTATTATTTTCATTTAGCATAAAAATAAGCATCACATTCTCACATAAGATTTGTGACCTACCAAATCATAGGCTTTTGGTCAGATTTGTAGTATAAAGCATGTGATTTCTCCAGTGGTTAATGCCTTAAATTAAAACAGAAAATAGTTGGTTATCCCTATAACATCCATTCCACTATTTCTGCACTTATTGCATAGTATTAGGTAAAGGCAGTTGTTATTCTAGATCAGAGGACTCATATCCAGGTAATACCCGTGCACTACATTCTCCCTCCATGGTGCAGGACAATTGTCTATATTCTGTCAATTATGTTTTAAATAAATGCTGATTGGCCAGTAGCCAGGCAGGAAGTATAGGCGGAACAACCAGACAGGAAGTAGAGGTGGGTCAATGAGAACAGGAGAATTCTGGGAAGGAGGAAGCCCATTCCTCCCATGTCCTGTCCCAACCACAGAAGAATGAAGATATGATTGCCCCTCTGAAAAAGGTACTGAGCCATGTGGCTAACATAGATAATAATAATGGGTTAATATAATTTATAAGTGTTAATAAGAAGCATGAGTTAATGGGCCAATCAGTTTATCATTAATATAGATCTCTGTGTGATTTCTTTGGGGATAAATGGCTGTGGGACCTGGTGGGAGAACACAAACCAGGCAGGACAGAAACCTCAGTCAACACCCCAGGGTCATCCATTGTACCTTCTAAAAGTATAAAAGTTACCCATCAGCATGCAAGCTTCAAGTTCAGCACAACCTTCATTTCTCACTGTTACATGACTCAAGAATACAGTGTCTTCAACAATAGGGTTTACCACCAACTTCTGGGTGGCAACAAAGAGAATGCAACAGTATTTGTGCTTCTGCAAGTCTTCTGGACATCCCTGATCCTACCTGGCACTGCTGGCACTGAGTTTTTGTTTCTGAAATGCTTTTTAATTCTGAGCTATGGTTTCTGAGAAGAGCATTATTGCCTATGTATGTAGGGCAACTCCAATTAACCTCCCCTCTCTCACTCTCCGTGTGTGTGTTTGTGTGTGTGTGTGTTTGTGTGTGTTTAGCTGATGAAATATTAGGTTTCCAAACAGGTTTTGAAACACCCTTAATATTAGTTATCCATCCTCCTAACCCTCCTATTTTAAACCCTGTGCTTGTTTAAAATCAGAAAAAAATAGTTAAAGATTCCACAAAATAATTTTAACTAATTCTTTCAAAAACACAAAATTGCTGAAATATTGTTATGTTAAGAAATCAGAAGGCACTGGCACTGGCTATCAAAGTTCACATGAGTGAAGCCAATACTTGGTTAAATGAGCTGCAAGGATCATGAGTTTAAGCCTGTTTCACTCACACAGTGGGAATCTTAATTCCATACCGAAGAAAATCAAAACTTCAGCTTTATTTAGGGGAATTAAAATTATTAGTAGCTATCATATTCTTTATTGATTAAAAGACAAACAATTTTGTTAGTTTAAAAGCTTCCCAAATGACCATATTCCTGTCAAACTTTATCCCTGTTTCCAGGTAGTTACAGATAAAGAAAGAGCTTGTACACACAAATTTGTGAATGTATTAAAAATGCAACCTCTATCCAAATGATCAAAATTTATCTGAGATTTCTGAGGTCAGTGAACATTAACATTTACTGTTCAAGTTGTTATGTTATGATTTTGATATGAAATATCCACTGTAAGCTCATGTTGAAGGCTTATTCCCAAATCCTTTTGAGGATTACCTGATCGTGAGTGTGCTAGCCTTATCAATGCATTTGGATGATGAGGAGTGCATAGCTTAATGAGTTATTGAGAGGTGTCATATACTTAAGGAGGTAAAAAACTAATTGGATGAAGTATGTTATTGAAGACCATGCCCTCAAAGTTTGTATTTGTCCTTAACCTCTTCCTCTCCTCCTCTCTTCCTCTGTCTTCTGGCATCTCTGAGATCAACATATATCTCTACTACCTATTTTCCCCAACCTTTCTACCATCTGGCCCAAAAACTACCTAAAGAGAGTTATGATAAACAGAGGGCCTTCAGGTGATGAGCCAAGATAAACCTTTTCTATTTTGAGTTGGTTTTCTTAGGTAGGTTGTCATGGTAATGAAATGATTGCTCACAGTCTAACTTATTCAGTCATTTATTGATTTGTAAAAGAAATGTAAATACACACTATATGCCAAATAGTCACTTGATATTGATTATATGTCAGAATATTGTCAGATATCTCTTTTCAGAAAAACTTAAAACTGTATCACAAAGAAAGTTAATGAACATGTAAATATTATAGGAGATTCTGAAGGACAGAAGTAGAAATGTGAAAATAATGAAAGACTAGACCTAATTATAAGTCAGGGGAAGTTTATAAGAGTAGTAACAATAAACATGTAATAAATTATCATATTAATTAGTATCATAACTGTCATTAGATTACTAATGTGATAAAATAATCAAATTCTTTTTATATTATAGGTGTTTAGTTTAAATGTAAAAAAATATGTTAAAAATCATCACCAGAATATGTTTTATACTCAATGGCTAAATTTAACAGTGCGAATATTGTAATTATCATGAACTAAATTAATTTTCTACATATAGATTATGACAATGTTGGTGAAAATGTAATTACATTTTTAGAAAATAGTTCTTATGAAAGAACATCTATCTTAAGTTCTTAATTAATCAGTGAATACATTAATATTGTTGAAGGCCAACAATATCAATAATATTGAGAGTAAACCAACTTCCTAATTTGATTTTAATTCTAAGTACAGATCTGAGGCATAGCATTTTGCCTTAATAGTCAATCTAAAGCTACCCAAAAATCAGTTATGATTTTAATACACATACTTACAACATATGATATCAAACATACCCTACACATGTGTTCATTTTGTTGTTTTGCAGCTTTGCTTACAACTGAGATTTTAGAAACTTCAGGTCTAAATTCTAGAAGAAACAGTACTACCATTATTTAAAAACTACTTAATGGATCATTATTGTTAGATATATTAACTAGTAGTATTTAGAGTCCATTGTAAAATTCTAATGAGTGGGATTTTAATAATAATCATTTAAGGCATTTTTATGTCTTGATGAAATATATGAGAGTACATAACTAAATATTATTGTATATTAAATTTAAATATAAATATTTCTGTATCAAGGCAAATAATAACTATGAATGTATTGATGAGTATATTCTAATAAAGGAATTACTTTACCTATTAAAATAAGAAGAATTATTTTAGTACAATAAACAGTTACTAATCAATTATCTAAATCATGACAGTGGTTTATCCAATGTCCAAATTCTAGTGATGTTGACAATTTCTGCCTAATGGAAATTAATTTTAATATTTAGTGTTGCTTCTGTAACTCTTACAAGTTAATATTTTCTATACATATTATAAATGTTTAATATGGAAGTTTAATCCTGGTACTTTTAATACAGTCAAATGATTGGTGTAAGGGGAAGCAATTGGGTTTCTGAAAGTAAGGACTATATTCCCAATCTCTGAAGGCACACTGTTGCAATGTCCTTTTTGAAAATAAATAAATAAATAGTTTCAAAATAAAACCACCATTCTTGTTTATCATTCAGGTGACAATGATAAGACAATTTTGCAAATGCTGCATGCTGTTTTCAATGCAGCTATGAACTAAAAAGCATAAAATTGGGGTAGGGGAAATCACACATTATAAGAAAGTAATTTGTACCAGCCTCATTTTTGTTTCAATAAATAAATTTCATATTTAAGCAGGTAGCAATAGTTAAATGAACATGCGCCACTCCTAAATGAAAATAAGAATACAAAAGAGATTTCTGAGAACACTCTATCTGTCTTAAAACAATTAATCTTCAAGGGAAATTATTAGCATAAATCTCTTTAACTGCATTCACCAGAGAATTAGGTGTTAGTAATACACATTCATTATCTAACATTTCAGCACTTCATATCAAAACTAAGAAATAAACAATATCACAAAGGCAATTAAAACATAGACCTTGTTTAACAATTTCCTTTTTTAAATTACCTTTATAAGGAAACACTCTTTCAAACTGACATGCCAAGTATATAATTAATCTTGAGGAACATGAATGTATATGAGCTTAGCAAGGGGTTATTTTACTTTATTTTTGTCAAAAGGAGCATCAATCAGAAGTGAAATCATTAGCCTCAAGATTAACATTTTTCTTGAATCTTATTTAACAGCCAGGGGACATGAACTTGTTTTGGTTAAATATTAATTCTGTCACATTTTAAGGAGTTTAGATAAATCAATCATTTAGACATAACTACCTCAATAAGTATTTCAAAAGTAAAATTTAGAGGTTTAAATGATCACAAAATCTATTTAATTATGTATTTCTATATTCATAGTTTTTTAACTTAATCATTAATGTGTAGTTTATTTTTATAATCCAATTTGAGAGTTCATGAAAAAGGTGGTTTTCAGACTAGACAGGGATACCTTTCAGATTTCAAGGGTTGATCTCACATATTTAATTTAGGCACTGCCCAATAAGGCTGCTGTAAGAAACAAACCCCGACTGTGAAGTAGTTCAGTACTAATGGAAGTCTTTCATCATGCATGTTAGTTCACCAAGGCACATATTCCTGCTGAGTAGGTATCTTTCCTCAAGGTAATATTTCAGGTACATGATATGGTCATTAAGCAATGAGTTGAATTTTAAATGAAGTAACTATATTTAATTACTAAGTAATCATATATGAGGCCTTTGTCTGTTTTACAAATAGTGCCATATAATTAGAATTATAAGTGACAGTGAATAATTTTTGTTTTCTTAGTCTTGTTGGGAATGTAATTGAAAGTTTAAAAGCCAAAACCTATGGGGTGCTCTTATATCAGTCAGGAAAACATACTTATTACAGGATAAAATGGGTATGGGGTAAGTGAGAGTATCTGATCTCTGCCTTCTACTATCTTTTATCAATTTCCAAAATATTTATCTACTCTGTGCTATAGAGATTTGCACTGGTATGGATCTTGGTCTACTGATACAGCTTTAAGGTCCATTTTATTACATGTATATTTCTGCTCTTGATTAAGGTACTGTGGTTATGCAGCTCATTTAAAAATATTATGTATAATTAAGAAATATAGGTTAATAGATAATCATATATAATAGTCAAGCTTGTAGCCATGTTAGCTAGGTTTTCTAGATATATAGAAATATACTTCAGTTAGATGGGTATTCTTCAGATCGTTCAGAGACATTCAGAATATGGCATTTAAAATGTTTTAAAGGACTGGAGAGATGGCTCAGAGGTTAAGAACACTGATTGTTCTTCCAGAGGTCCTGAGTTCAATTCCTAGCAACCACATGGTGGCTCACAACCATCTGTAAAGAAATCTGGTGCCCTCTTCTGGCCTGCAGGCACACATGCAGACAGAACACTGTAAACAAAATAAATAAATAAATCTTTAAAAAAATAAAAATAAAATGTTTTAAGAGCTTTAGACTTTTCATGACCATGAGACACATATGCTCCTGGCAGCATCAATTACTTCAAGAGGATGATGGGCATCGAAGAGGTTCGTTATGGAAATGATTAGCCATTTGGGCAAGAAACTGCTCTGGCGTGGACTGCTTGATGTTATGCTGTATGAAGTGGACATGCAGGACCCACAGAGAAATGACTGCTGAAGTTGCCTAAAAAAGGTGAGACAGTCCTTTGGAGTTCCTGCTTCATGAAAGAGTCAGCCAGACATTCTACAGGATACAGAAAAAAGTGACTGGCAAACTACCAGTATAGACAGAACTGTCTTTGAAATTTCCTGCTTTGTGGAAAAGTCTGCTGGATATTATGGGCCTGTAGACTGAAGATAGATGCCCCAATTTACAGAAAAACTTTGGGTGACTATCCAGGCACCGAGATGTCTCTGTCAATTCTAGAGTTTTGGAAGTTGCTTACAATGCACTTTGTGTTTACTTAGGTTATATTATATCCTTCTGGAGTCTTTGATGGAGGTGAAGAATAGATATAGTTTTCCTTAATTATGATAAACGATAGAGAAGATATAAATATTGTAACTTTAATCCTTGCTTGATACCTGTTTTGTTATATGTAATTTTACTGTGTTAAAGTTAAAACTTTTCTTTTTATTTAAGCAGAAAAGAGGAGGTGATGTGAGTTTACCCTCTGTATGCTTTGAATACCATTGGTTAATAAAGAAACTGCTTTGAGCCTATAGCAAAAACTAAACTGAATGCTGGGAGAAAGGAAGCAGAGTCAGGTAGAAGCCATGTGGCTCCACCAGAGACAGATGCCAGAATTTTACCTGGTAAGCCACAGACTCACAGAGATACACAGATTAATGGAGATGGGTTAATTTAAGATATGAGTTAGCCAGAAGTACCTTTAAGCTATTGACCAAACAGTATTGCAAATAATATGGTTTCTGTGTGATTATTTCAGGGCTGAGCAGCCAAGAACAAACAACTGAACTTCCTACTACAGTTCTATTTGTTTTATTGTGAAAAGGTAAGTTCGGTGAATGCCTCTAATCTTAATATTCTGGGAACAGAAGCAGGTGGATCTCTTTGAGTTAGAGGTTAGCCTAGTCTACATAGAGTTCCAAGACAAACAGGGCTTGATAGAGAGATACAATAGCAAACAAAAATTATAAAAGAATAGAATATATATAAATTTATACCCATGTCCTCATCACTGCATCTAAGGAATATTGTCCTGGTTGGGTTTTGATTTTTGTTTTTTGGGTTATTGTTGTTGTTTTGTTGTTCGTTTATTGTAACTAGAGCTATCTAAGAAAGAGATTCACATTTAAGAAAATGTCTTTATAATATTGTCCTGTGAAGTATTTTCTTTTTTAGTGATTAATGTGGGAGGGTAGAGCCTGTTGTAGGTATAACACCTGGGCAGGTGATCTTGTTTGTTTTGTCCTTTTCTAATGTGCTAGTTTTGTTTTACTATATTATATTGTTATACTGGTTATAGTATAATTATTATTATATATAATAATATATCTTAGAAGCAAGATTGTTTTCTAATGAGATAAAGAGAGGGGATGGATCTGTATGGAAGAGAAGGGTGGGGGAGAACTGAAATTAGTAGAAGGAGGGCAAATAATAATCAGAATACATTATGTATGAAAAATCTATTTTCAATAATTAGAAAAATAAAAAGAATAGAAAGAAAGAAGGAAGGAAGAAAGGCAAGTGGGCAGGCAGTCTGTCAAAGGCATGGGGAGCAAACCAGAAAACTAGCCATGTGCTCTCTCTCACTGTGTGTCATGAACTCTAAGTGTTAAATATTGAATACTGGTGTAAGTAATATGAGTAAAGGAAAATTAAACATTCCCATGATAAAGTGAAGAGGGAAGGCAACAGAACAAGGCAGAAAAGAATACTGGGCACCAGAGGGGAAAATGGAAAAGAGTGCATCAAATAAAATTTAAAATAAATTATATGAATGTATCCAAATGTAGTCTAATATACAAATTAAGCATATATTTTTAAATATATTGTGTTATCAAAAATGCTAATTGTAGGTAAATTGTGAATTTAATATATTTCCTTCTTATGTAAATGTCTTGATCTAATAAGTGAATTACAAATGTAAGCAATAGATTGACCTAAATGCAGTTGAAGAATATTTACTATATATAGAACCAAGAAGAGAACATAAAGTTTTCCTACTGATCATTAAAAAGAGTAGTCCTGAGGAGGAAGCTGTAAAAGGAAGTTTATTTTAGCTCGGTGTACAGTATTAAATAAATGACATGCTAGAAGAAACTTTAAAACATAGAATAAATAAGACTTAACTCTAGTAAATAAAGTCTTTGTAATTTAAGTGAAGAAAAAAGCAGAATAAATAAATGTGATGCATTGCTATAAGACTAAATTCATATATCCTATGATGTACAGGAGATAAAACATGAGTTGGCTGGATGACCAGGGCACCAAGATCCCAGAGGACTCATCATTTCATGGAGTAAGAACCCCTCTCTTGCAATCCTTTTTTTCCCCAACACAATACTTTTATTGATTATTTGGTAGTTTCAGTGACCAGCCCCTCAACAAAAACTGAGTTCTTCCCCAGTCACAACAGAAGCCATCAACTAATTCTTGTTCTAGGTAAAACAGGAAAAAATGTGCTTCTAATAATTTCTTACCACAAAATTTTACAAACTGTTGATTGAAGTTAGAAATCATGTTATAACTATGACTTATTAGCACTCAAAACTGAAGGTATTTCAAAGTGATATCAAGTCCTAGCTCCTTGTGAGCATGTGGTGTAAGGAAAGAAAATGCTATATAACTCTAGGATTAAAGATTTTACCTGGTTGAATAACCCTCACCCCTTATTCTCAAAGGGGCAAGAAAGAATTTCCTAGCAAAATGTTTTAAAATTAGAAACTCCAGGCTAGTTTCATGCTCCCAGGAAGGATAGTGACGCCCCTCCCGATTTTGGAGAATACAAAGCATAGAGTTAGGACAGGACCATCTGGTAATAAGGATGTCCTGACTCAGAAATGGCGTGACCTTGCTTGCTAACTTGCTAACAAAGAATGGAAAGAAGCAAAGACCTTGCACCCGTGCGAGACACCCCCAACTGCCCAGAAGGGCTGCTTGTGATTCTTGCCTTTAAAATAAGCTAACCCCACAAAGGAATTCTTAACTCCTCTCTCTACCTCGTTGCAAGGGGGTGTTGAAGACAGGGGTTCTGAACATGTTTGTATTATGCTAATTAAACCCTGCTTATTAAAGTCTGGGCCTCTCTGGTGGTCTCTCTGGGGGTCGTAATCTGGGCACAACACTGGTAACCACTAAGAATAGTTCAAGCAACTCCATAATTAAATCGCAAGAAAAATGATGGTACCAGCCACAAGGAAGTTAGTAGTTAGGTGGAAAAACCTTGAGAAAATTAATACAAAATATAAGTACTTGAAAACAAAATTCCTTTTTGCAAATAATGTGTTTATCGGATATAAAATATAGGATAATAATTTAAATTTTTTAATGAAATATATAGCAAGCCAACAGCTAACATCAAATGGAGATAAAGACAGAGACCCACATTCACATCAGAGCAATGGGCTGAGCTCCCAAGGACCAGTCAAAGGGCAGAAGGTGGGAAAAGATGAGCAAGGAAGTTAGGACCCTGAGGGGCTGGTCCACCCACTGAGACAGTGTGCCTGAACTAATGGGAGCTCACCAAATCCAGCTGGACTGGGACTGAATGAGCATATGATCAAACCGGACTCTCTGAATGTGGCTGCTAATGGGAGCAGACTGAGAAGCCATCAACAATGACACTAGGACCTATTTCTTCTGCATGTATTATCTTTTTGGGGAACCTAGTCTATTTGGATGCACACCTTCTTAAGCCGGATGGAGTGGGGAGGGCCTTGGACTTCCCACAGGGCAGGGCACCATGCCCTCTTTTAAGGAAGCAGGGGGAGGGAGGAGGTGAGGGGAGCGGGAGGGGACTGGGAGAAGGGGAGGAAATGTAAAAATGTTTTGGAATGGAAAAAAATAAAGGAATATGGCAAAAAAATAGACAGATTTAAAAAAAAAGAATACATCTTCTCAGCACCTCATGGAACTTTTTCAAAAACCGACTACATAATAGGTACCAAAGCAACCCTCATCAGATATAAGATACAAAAAAATGGAATTAACTCATGTATTCTATAGGATCACCATGACTGAAAATTAGAATTCAACAGCAACAGTAATTTCAGAAAGCCCACAAACACATGGAAATTAAACAGTGCTCACCTGAATCACCTATGAGTCGAGGAAGAAATTAACGAATTCCTAAAATTCAAAGAAAGTGACCATACAACACACCCAAATTTATGGGACACAATGAGACCACTGTTAAGAGGAAAGTTCATAGTACTACATGCTACATAAAGAAGGTGGAAAACTTCCACGCTAGTGAGTTAATAGAACACCTGAAAATTCAAGAACAAAAAGAAGCAAACTCACCTAGGAGTACTAGGTGGTAGAAAATAATCACATTGAAAGCTGAAATGAACAAAATAGAAACAAAGAAAACAATACAAAGAATCAATGAGACAAAGAATTGGATCTTCAAGAAAATCAACAAAATAGACAGTCCTTTATTCAAACTAAGCAAAAGGTAGAGAGAGAATATGCAAATTAACAAAATCAGAAATGAAAAGGGAAACATAACAAAAGACACAGGGGGAAATCCAGAGCATCATCAGATCATACTTGGAAAACCTATACTCAATAAAATTGGAAAACTTAAAGGAAATGGACAATTTTCTGGATAAACATCATTTACCAAAATTAAATCAAGATCAGATAAGCAATTAAATAGACCTATAACTGCTAAACATATAGAAACAAAATTAAAAGTATCTTAATGAAAAAGAGCGCAGGACCAAATGGTTTCAACTCAGAAAATCTTTGTACAAGATTTTCAAAGAACAACTAATACCAATTCCCTAACCGTTTAAATTGTTGCACACAATAGAAATAGAAGGAACATTGCCAAACTCTTTTTAGGAGGCTACAATTACCCTGTCAACCAAACCACACAAAGACATTATTAAGAAAGAGAATTACAGACCAATCTCACTCATGAACACTGATATACTCAATAAAATATGGGCAAACAGAATCCAACAACACATCAGAAAAATCATCCATGATGACCAAGTAGGATTCATTCCAGAGAGGCAGGGGTGGTTCAACATACAAAAATTTGTCAATGTAATCTGCCATATAAACAAACTGAAAAAAAATCACATGATCATGTCATTAGATACTGAAAAACCTTTGACAAAAATATAGCATCCCTTCATAATAAAGGTCTTGGAGATATCAGGAATCCAAGGAACATACCTAAACATAATAAAGGCAATATACAGCAAGCCAACAGCCAACCTCAAACTAAATGGAGAGAAACTCAAAGTAATCCCACTGAAATCAGGAACAAGACAAGGTTGTACACTTCTTTATATCTATTCAACATAATACCTTAGGTTCTAGATAGACAATAAGACAAAAAAAAAGGAGATCAAGGGGATACAAATCAGAAAAGAAGTCAAATTCTCACTGTTTGCTGATGATATGAAAGTTTACATAAGTGACTCCAAAAATTCTACCAAGGAACTAGTACAACCCTTAAACACCTTCAGTAATGTAGCAGAATAAAAGATTAACTCAAAAATATCAGTAGTCCTTCTTTACACAGAAAATAATTGGGCTGAGAAAGAAATAAGAGAAACATCACCTTTCACAATAGCCACAAATAACATAAAATATCTTGGAATAACTCTAACTGAACAAGCAGAAGACTTGTATGACAAGAACTTTAAATCTTTGAAAAAAAGAAATTGAAGAAGAAACCAGAAAATGGAATGATCTCACACGCTCTTGGGTAGGTAAAATCAATGTAGTAAAAATGGCAGTCTTACCAAAAGCAATCTACAGATTCAATGCAATGCCTGTTAAATTCCAACAAAGGATAATGAGCCTATAGTCTATGACTCTAGAGAAGCTAAGTAACAATATGAACCCTAAGAAATACATATATAGATCCCCCTGAGAAGAAAAAATAGAAAAGATTTCCTGACAAAATTGGATGCATGGAGGTGGGGGAGAAGGGAGGATGGAAAGGGAAAACAAGGGGAGAAGGGAAGGGAGAAAGAGAACTTGAGGGCATGGGAGGAAGGACAGAGATGAGAACAGGGAAAGAGATATTTTGATGGAGGGAGTAATTATGGGCTACAAGAAACCTAACACTAGAGAAATTCCAAGGAATCCACAGATAAGACACTAAGCAATAGAGGAAAGGGTGCCCGAAATGGCTTTGTCCTATATTCAGATTGACAAATATCTTAAATGTCACCATAGAACTTTCATCAAGCAACTGATGGAAACAGGGGCAGATACCTGCAGCATAGTACTGGTCTGAGCTCCCAAAGTCCAGTTGAATAGTGGGAGGAGTGAGAATATGAGCAAAAATGTCAAGACCATGATGGGGACTCCCACTGAAACAGTTTACTTGAACTAATGGGAGCTCACCAACTCCAGCAGGAAAGGGAAAGAACCAGCATAGGACCAAACAAGGCCCTCTAAATGTGGGTGACAGCTGTGCCTGGGGCAAACTGTGGGACCACTGGCAGTGGCACCAGGATTTGTCCATGGGTTTTTTGGAACTCATTCTCTCTGGATATATCTCAACCCGGATATAGTGGATAGGGCCTTGATCGTTCCTCAGAGCAATGTGCCTTGCCCTCTCTAGGTGTGGATGGGGGATAAGGTGCAGGGGAAGATGGAGAGGATGGAAAGAGGGGAAGGAGTGGGAACTTGGAATGGTATGTAAAATAAAAAAGATAGTTTGTTTTCTTTTTAAAAAGTAAAAGAAAGAAAAAGAAAACAAAAACAAGCGAACAAAAAAAAACCAGCAAAATTCTTCACAGATTTTGAAAGAACAATACTCAACTTCATATGGAAAAGCTAAAACCCAGGATAGCCAAAACAACCCTGTACAATAAAGGAACTTCTGGAGGCATCACAATCCCTGACTTCAAACTCTAGAGTTACAGTACTGAAAACAGCCTAATATTGGCATCAAAACAGAAAGGAGGATCAATGGAACTGAATCAAACACCCAGATATCAATCAACACAAGAACACCTGATTTTTAACAAAGAAGCATAAAATGTAAAATAGAAAAAATAAAGCATATTTCACAAATGGTGCTGGCATAACTGGATATCAACATGTAGAAGAAAGAAATTAAATCCATATCTATGGCAATACACAAAACTCAAGTCCAAATGGATCAAAGACCTCAACATAAAACAAATCAAGCTGAACCTTATAGAAGAGCACAGGAGACAACTTCCTAAATATAACCCCAGTAGCACAGACACTGAGACCAACAATTAGTAAATGGGAACTCCTGAAACTGAGAGACTTTTGTAAAGCAAAAGACATGGTCATCAAGAAAAGAAGGCAGCCTACAGAATGGAAAAGATCTTCACACACCCAACACTGGACAGAGGGTTGATCTCCAAAATATACAAAGAACTCAATATTTTAACAAAAATGTTCATTTATCTTCCCAAACATAAGAACAATTACTGTTAAGATTTAAGAAAATAATTGGAACAACTGGATATTTTTAGCTAAAGAACTGCATTGAACATCATGCGAGACATGGATGCAAAAGCCAAGTGCCATTCTTCTTTCTTGTCCATCAGCTTGGCTTGGCTCCTTCTGCCAACAAGGCTTTAGTTCTGACTCACCCAAGGGATTTAACACTGTCCACAGAGACCCAGCATTAGAAGCAGACAGAACATCAAGAATTTATATTTTTAAAGAAGGCATAAACAATAAGAGAAAGAAAAGAATTAACTGAAGGTAAATGGCGTATGATCTATGAAATAATTGGTTGGGGGACTCAGATTTTTGACATCAAAGTGTCTTAAGTTTAAAGTAAAGAAAAAATTAAAGTGTTCTATTTATAGGAAAGTAAAGTTATATTTTCTGATATTTTTTCTTAGAGAAACATGCCCTTCTTATCCTTTTCCTATTGTCTTTTGTAACATATTTTCATCTTCAAAGCTACCATGCAGAATAGTAAATCTTAACAAAAGAGCATTGGAAAACAAAGTCACAAAATGGAAGGGAGGAGCAGAGTAATTAGTAAAGTTACCTGGGAAAAAATCTATCCAAGTAACAGTAGATAAATCAAAGACAAAAACGGCATTATATAGATACCCAGAATGAATGAGGTACAACTCATAGTAAGACAAATGTTGCTTTCAAACACATGCAAATCATTTTGAAACACACATTTAATTAAATTGTTGTTGTTCTTTTCAAGATTTAAAGCTTATGGGGCATAGATTGCCATTATGAAATTCACTGATACTTTTAACAGACTATGTCATGGATTTTCAGTTTTGTATGACAAACAATCATGCAAGGATGTGCTTTATGAACTCATTGAAAAAACCACTTAGAGCAGAATACCAGAACAAGAAGGGTTAAATTAGGATTAGGACCTGGAAGGTCAGCTAGGGGACGAAATCCCAGGAGTGATAGTACCAATGGAAGCCCTTTGAATATATTATATGGAAAACTTCTACTGTAAAAACTTCTTAAAATTCAGGAACACACATATACACAAAGTAAAACTGGAGATAGCAGAGCAGGAGCAACAATGACCCTACTAGGCACCACAGGCTAACGGGGCTAGGAATAGGTTCCTTCTTTAGGATTTGTTGACCAGTGTGGTCCATAGACTCTATTACAACTGCTTTTGATTTCCCTCCAGAAGTTCATGTTATCCTATTGCTGCAGATACCACATGGTTGAGTCAGAGATCATGAAGAAATCAAGCTGGAACTCACTAGGAAATTTCATTCTTACCAGCTAGCCTAATAGTGCTAGAAGCTGCCATTCAGCTGCCAGAGGATAAAAGCAATCAGCAGTCTTACCCAGCTGTGAACTACAATGCCAACTGGCCTGGAGAGCCACAGGCACTGGTGCAATAAGGACACAAATGACATGGGAGTAAATAAACGCTTTCTGCTTAAATTCAAGGCCCACTTTGTAAGGTTTTTTTTTTTTGTAAGTTTTGAAGCGAAAGAATAAACAGTACAAAAGCAAACCTGGTATATTTCCTCCTCAAACAGGATATTTTTTCTTTTATAGAATTGTTAAAAAAAAAACCAACCTGAAACTCTAATCTGTTTTTTTTTTTTTTGGAAACATGTATAAATATCACAATTTAAGATTCAGAGCACTCTAAGAATTTAATTTCATTCTTACCCCTCAAAGCTGTTTGTCTTCTACTTTATTTACATTATTTATTTACACTGAAATTAATTTAGTTTGCTTTCCATTTCATACGTGAGATATATTGTTTGATCATTTATTCAGACGTTATTAATACACAACCTGAAGTAGGTTAACAGAAATGTACATACACAGGTAAATTTAACCTTTATATTACATATTGTACACCTGGCAAAATGTGGCTGCATTGTGATATCTGATCACATTATTCTGAGAACACCGAGGAGAAAAAAAAACAAGAAAATGAAAAAAATAAAGAAACCCGACAAATGTGCTTCTGGATCTAAACATCTAAACACTCAACCAAAGCTCTGTATGTACCTGGCAGTCAGGAGACACTCAGGAGGCTAAGACAAAAGCCAAACAAAGACCCCAGAATATAAATCTGTATGGTACATTTAGTAGATGCTGTGGTTTAGCATGGGTCTCTTCTAAAATAATAAGAAAAATCATGAGAATCATGAGATCAGGTGTCTGAAGAGGGTTAGAGTTAAATCATAAAGCTTATTTTAAGTGCCACTCAAATGATTTTTATATAAATTCTCCAGGCTTAAGGACACTGTGAAAAGCACCTTTTGAGGGGACAAAGTGATTGCATTTAAGATTTTTGGAGATTATTCTGCAATATGTTGGGGATGAAGTGTAGCTATGATCAAACAGAAGTAAGAGGCTAGTTATGAGACTGTTTCAGGAGAAAAGAAAGTTCTCATTGCCAGGTCTCAGGCAGTAGAGAAGGTGATGCAAAAGTAGTTACTTAGCCAATTTACACCAGGATGTGTTTGATTGAACAGGGAGTCCATTCACTGCATCACTGAAGTGCACAAAAGGCCATATAATTTATATCATTGTATTTAGCAAAGGTGGATCAAGTTTTTTTTGTGTGTATATATATATAGATATTCTTGTTTCTCCTGGTCTCAGGTGGAAAAGCATAAAATATTTATCTGAATATGTTACTAATTGGTGAATAACAGTTACAATTCAAATATTAAATAACAATATACAACATTAAAGTAGCAATTACAAGATGAAAATTTTAGACATTTTTGTAAAGTTTGTCCCTTAAATATGTAGTGCCTGTTTATGGTTCCTCCTACCTACAAACAGATTTGTAATTTTCTTATGACCCGTGCATCCCAAGGTCATGTTTTTACAATGTGTTTCAAAGTTCCATAGAATTAACACACCAAAGGACAGTCAGAAAATTATTCTATACAGCCACAGTGATGCTTGCTGACATTTGCACAATGCTCACTTCCTCTGAAGACACATGAAGAACAAACCTATAAATTCCATTGAAAAATGATTATACCTTCTTAGATAGTCTAAGCATAAATAAATTATCTTAGTTCTTTGTGAACCATTATGCTGCTAACTAATGTGTACCTTTCATGCTTTGTCTTTGGTGAATTTACAGCATACAAGGGGATGATAAATATAATACTGAAACTTCAGATTGTGTATTAATAACGTCTTAGGGAAAAATGCCTTCAAGCTCTTTCAGCACAATATTTACAAGTAAATATTCTGTATTTTTATATATTTAATATGAACACACAATACACATGCGTGCACCTAGAAAAGCCTGCAAATATTTTCAAAGTTTTAACTTAAAGAAAAGAGACATCAAAAACTTTTCGAAGTATACTTAGCAAATTTAAGAAATGTCTCAAATTTTACTCAAATAGCTATCATAGATATCAGAATACAGAACTGTGATAGTGACCTGTATTTATCATGAAAGCTTTCCACAGGAGATGGGATATGATCTGGTCTGTAGAAATACACAAGAGTTGTCTAGGGAATGTAGGAAATAGGGAAGAGCAGAAGGAATAGCTCCTGTAAAGCGAAGCTGAGTCAAGTTCCAAGAAGTAAGTCATATTCTAAAAATATCTGAAAAGTTTCCTAAGAACAGCCTCATGATTTCCAGCTATAAAATGATGAAATCATTCTAATAAATCATAAAATGAAGTAAAACCTAATTTTATCAGGATGGATAGAGATGGAAATAATATGAACACCAAGAAATTAAAAATAAAGATATATAAAGGGCATATTCTTGCTTAATATAAGGTTATCTTGGTTAGTTCAGTGAGTTAGATGTCTCTTTATGATGTTTTTATTCATGGAAACTCCAAAAATTCACCAATATCTTATACAAATTGAATGAATGATGAATGATGCATAAGAGTTATATTAAGTGTCCAAAATTTAAATACTGTGTAAGTATGATTGTTACATATTACTCTCTCTTTATAGACAGCAGTATGAAAGATTTGCAAGGCACTTTTGAAGCCAGTTAATTTAAAGTTTAAATTTTAAACAATTTTTATGTTAACATACTCAAGGATATTTAATACATTTATTAAAAATGAATTCTAGTTTCAGATAACAAATGTTATGATTTTGTGATATTATACATCTTGACAATTCATCTATATTTGATACCAGAAATACTGTTTATATCTAAAGTATTAGAAAAATAGAAAATGCTGAGAATTGAATTAGTTTATTACTTTTTGCGTAGTACAAATAAATTTCAATGAACCACTTAAAGGATACATGTAGTTGTTTAGAAAGAAATTTTCTAACAAATAAAATGTAGTTAAAAAGTAAAAGTGTCAAAATGACTTACAAACTAGTTATAAAATGCATATATTATCTTACACAGTTTTACATCATGTTTAGAATGTGCCTTATATGCTACTGATAACAGCCCTTGGCAAAAAATATTGGGATTATTCTATCATCAATACAATATTCATGCCTGACCAGTCACTGTGTTCAACCGCATAACATTATACAGACAAAGCAGGTTATATTTAGGCATTTAGAAATATATATGTGCATATATGTATATAGCAACAATTAACGAAAAGACGGGCCATAAGTTTGAAAGAGCAATGAGGTGTATATGGAGGGACAAAAGGAGAAAATGATGTGATTGTGTTATAATCTCAAAAATTAAGATGTAATTCAAAATAAAATATTAATATATTAAAGTATTTGAAAATGTACAATGTTTAAGTAAGTAATCTGCAAGAAACAATTTGGGATGTTAATCAATTAGCACTGGTACTTTCACACCTATGAATTTTTCAGAAACACTGAACTCAAAGAGTCTCACATTGTACCTTTGTAAGTAATCACACTTGCAGTGAGGCTAATTAATGCTAAGTTTGAAAATATACATGGTTATAAAGCAGCAAACCTCAGGCAAATTATTTCTGTAATTAGATTTATAAACTTATATGACAGAACCTAAAAAGTTAAATAATTGAAACATAATGGGGATAACACATACTACTTTTCAAATGATAATATGTATTATGGATGTTTGGAACTTGAATAATTGTTTTAGAAGGTAGAGACTGATTATATGCTCAATTTAAAATAATAAATCAGTAAACTTTCTCATTACTTATCATTATCACATACCATAACAAACACTGGGTTAAAAAGCAAAGAGATTTGGTCTATACTGAGCAATCGCATTTCTGGTGGTGTACGTTTGCTGGCACATAAAGAGGAACATTTCTCTTGAGTTGAAACATCTCAGAACACTAACTGGATCTTACCAAAGGCCTCTGAAGCTTTTAAACTTTAGGTACTTACATGAGATAAAAGTGCCAGCATCCTGCTTACCCATCAATGTAGCATTCTTAGATATTCCCTACTAATCAAAGTAGAAAGTATGGAAGCAAAATAGTAATGAGAATGAAAAATAATCAATATGAAAATACTACGCCATATAGTTTCTTCTGATCCAGAGCTCAATACAAAACTGCTTTGAGTGGTAGAGAAACAGGTTAGTCATCCTTAATAACATTTTGTTGGCCCTGTCCTCTGGCATATGTTTCCTTAGAGAGTATCAGGTACCTGTCACATTTAAGGTCAGGACTGAAATGTTTAGAGTCCTAAGTATTAGAGACATACCAATCAACATTTGCCCACAGTTTTTAGCAGGAATGTATTAAATGTAAATAAAAAGTAACACTGAGGATAGGGGATGGGAGATTATTAAGAAGAGGATAGAAGAGGTGATATTCTTTGCAATAAGCTCAGATTCGCAAAACATATTAGCTTGAATCAGCATTATCAATAGCAAAACAGAACTCACTTATTCCCCCAATCTATAATTAATTCTACCATTTCCCGTCCATGACCTCTCTCAAGATCTCAACTAGGGACCTCTTAGAAGAAGATACTTGTAATGTTTCCCCAGCATGAGCCTTTGAACCTATTCCAGCCTGGTGTCCATCCATTTGCCATGACATTTCTTCATTGAAATAATTAACATGCCTCCAAATCTAATGCTTAGTTCTCATTTAGTTTTCTGAATTCTCAACAGAATTTACCACATTTCTTACTGTTCCTGGAAACATCTCCACCTCTCCTGCCAACAGTACTCCTAGATAAACACTGGGAGATTCACCACCACTAGCTAACTTATAAACTCTAGCATGTCCCAAGACCCCGGAGCTCTTTTCTTTTCGCTCTGTCATCAGTCTTGGTACTTGCTTTATTCAAGGGCCTTTAACGTCACCCACAGACCATTATTTCCAGTGTTTATATTTTCCTCCTAACATATTTCATAAGCTCAAAATTCATATAGCTCATTTGGCACTTGGTACTTCTAGTTGGATTCTTAAATAGAAATTTTAACAATGATCTATCAAAAATGATCTTTATTTCTATGACAACACCCCCAACACTGCTTGCCAAGTACTCTCCATTTTAACAAATGGCCCAATTATTCATGTAGTTGTTCAGGCCTGGAATCTTGGTTTTATTGGTTGTTTTCATTATCCAGATCTCATATATTTCCCCCATAAAAGCTTATTGACTCAAATTTAAAATACTTTAAATCCAGCATCGTTTTATAAATTCTACAGTTTCCATTGACTCATAGCTTCATTTTATTTAAAATTAATTCCTTTAAAAGCCTCCAGAATGGTTAGCCTGAGTTTTTTGCTGTTTTGCAAATTTTCATCCATCTCAGCAGTGAAGAAACTGGAAAAAAAAAAGCTTACACAGGTTTTAGACACAATTTTATGCTTTTTATAAAAATTAAATTATAATAAACTTGAACTTTAAATAAAGAAGGCATAGAACTCTAAAAAGATGACAGAGGAGAAGATTGAAGTGACCTAGGCCTTAACAATGGGTTCTTCATATATTATCAACATTTTAATCTGTGACATCAAAATTTGATAGACTTTATTGCTTTATTACAACTAAATCAAACTGATCTATAGAATGCACTCCTAAAATAATTAAAAACAAAAGAACAAAACCAAAAAACAAACAAAAAAAGAAGATACATACTAAGTGTATAATTTCTAGACTCATATTCCATGAATTCTTTGTAGTCTTAAACCTTATAGTAGTGCACCTTATCAGGCCAGTTACCATTACATTTTACAGTATTCATCACTGGATGAGACAGAGGTTTCCTTTACTCTTCTAGAACTGCCTGTGACACCCACTGATACCATGAAATCCAGCCAGTAATGATGAAACTTCCAAGTAAGTGTAAACTTGGTTTCTCCAAGTTTTATGACTCATGTTTTGTGGTGTCTTTAATAGTAGGGCCTTACTACAAAATTCTGGAGCATAGTCAAGCACTGGCAATAACCTTAACAAAAATTAAAAAACATAAAAGATGTTTTAAAATGGCCCAAACGTCTGAAACTTCAAAGATTTAAAGGTCATCAAAACATAAAAACATTTGAGCATCACATAGCCATTAGGGGATTTAATATTAAAACAGCAAAGAAATTGTGTTATATAAGTGTTAGAATGTTTATGGTGTACTGGTAATACAAATAATAACAAAGAAATAGGTAAAAGAACTGGCATCAATTGCTGGTAGGAATAGTAATTAAAAACAAAAGTACAGGCACTTTGAAAACAAGTGTTAAAACTTTTCACCAAACTAAAGATAATATCTGTAGCTTGGTCTAGCTGCTGTACTCTTTTATATTTACCTAAATGAGTTGAATAATTATGAACACATAATATAGATACATAGGTATAAATTAAAATATTACTAAAGCTTTGGGGCAGTTAGGGCTTTCTTGAGTAGATGGATAGATAAGCAATCTCTGGTGCACCTGAACAATGAAATAATATGCAATAAATAATAAAGTGGTTAAAAAATTAGAAATTATAAAATTAAAACTCTCCAAGGAATCTGAATTATATATAATTAAACTGAAAAGTTGAAAAGACTACATATGATGAAATACCTTTCTGAAAAAGACCAAAATCAAAGAAACATTTAAATGATCATTAGTCAACAGAAGTTTAGGGAAGGGATGAGTAGATAAGGCATAGATTTCTAGCACATTAAAAATATTCTGTGACACAATGATGGTTATATTATTATCTTTAAAAATAGTGCATAGTAAAATATGTGAACCTTAAGTTCAACAGTAGATTTAATAATTATATATCAAGTGCACAGTATGTGGTAGATGAAGCATTGTTTCACATTATGAATGAGTAGGGCACAAAGACCCAGAGCTAGCGAGCACTCATCAGGGAAGAAATCTTAAGACTATAGGGATGTCAGACTGGCCAACTGAGAACAGGAATATTTGAGAAGCAATTGATGTAGAAAAGCTGCTGTCATCTCCAAAACATTCTTGCTGAGTTCTGATTCTCTTTGAAATTCCCTCCCAGAATCTCAAAGCAGAAAAGATGTGACATTGCATAGCAGGATCTGCCACTGAAGACAGAATCAAGTTTATCAACCAACCTTAGCATTCCTACCTGTAAGCCTCATAGGGCACAGGTGATGAACATAGTGTCTGTTGCAGCAAACACAGAAACCTTTGTCAAGCATCAAGATTATTACTGCAGTCAGCTTTCTGCCCAAGCATGAATCCATGCAAAAACAACCAACTCACATAAAACAAAGCCAACCAAAAGCAAAAACCATAGGTAAATCTAAAAATCAGAGAACACATACCAAAAGATATGTTCAAAACAAAGTATGGAAACATTTTTTAAAAAATCATGAGATTACACTTCACTAGGAAAACTCCACATATTGATTAACAATTAATCAACATAATAAAATAATATATAGATAAATTATATATATGTATAAAATATATAAGAGAGATACAGGAAAAGATTTAAATATACTACTTTAAAAATTCAAGGGGAGCTAGCTCTCTAGCACAGAAATTAAACACTTGGCACTCTTACAGAGGTCCTGGGTTCTATTCCTTGCACATACATGAGTGGCTTACAACCCTCTATGGCTCCAATCCCGTGGAATTCAAAACCTTCTTCAGCATGGCCTCTGAGGACACTGAAGACATGCAGTGCACAGGCATAAATGTTGGCAAAGCACCCATACAGAGAAATAAAATAAATTACATTTAAAAATTTAAGGACCAAATAGATAATTCAAACAAACAGATAATAAACATAACCAAGACATGAAAAAGAAACAAAGGGAATCAGTTAAACCATAGACAAGAAAGCTACCAAAGTAGATAAATATGAAAATATGGAGAAAATCAGCAAGAAAATAGAAAGTATAAGAGACCTGTCCCAGTTTGCTTCTCTATTGATGCAATAAAACACTAACCAAAAAGAAAAAAAAAAGGTTTACAATTCAGGGGCACAATCCATCACTAAAGGAAGTAAGGGAGGAAGTGAAAGCAGGAATATGGAGCCAGGAATATGGCAGAGACCATGGAGGAAATTGCTAAATGAATCGCTTCCCTTGGCTTGCTCAGCTATCTTTCTTATATAGCACAGACTGACCTGAAAGTGAATGAGTGATCTACCCACAGTGGCATGGACCCTAACACATCAACTAACAGTCAAAAGAAGAAAAAAGAATGGCACAAGACATGCCAACAGACTAATCTGATGGAGACCATTCCTCAATTAAAATTCATTTTCCCCATATACTGCTAGGTTTGTGGCCAATTTTTTCTGTTTTTAGTGTGTGGTATGTGCCCATATGTATGTGTGCCCAGATGAATGGTCTATTAGAAAAAGGGAGTATTTAAATAATCACCTAGTATCAATGGAATGATGTTAATCTGTGACTCTAAATTCAGTAGTGTTTCTCTTGGTGTATGAAATTAGGCGTCCCTGAGTTTGGTGTATATTCGTTTGGGATAGTAATGTCTTCTGGTTAACTGCTTCCTTAATTAGAATGAAGTGTTTTATTTGTCTCTTTTAATTACTTTTAGCTTGACATTTTCTTTGTCAGATGTTAGGATAGTGATATATCAGCTTGCTTCCTGGAGCTATTTGACTGGAAGACATTTGTTTATCCTTTTACTCTAAGTTGTACCTATCTTTAATGCTAAGGTGTGTCTCTCAAAGACAACAGATAGATGGATCTTGTTTCTTTTTCAGAACAGTCAGCCAGTGTCTTTTGACTGGGGAACTAAAACCATTAATATTAAAGTTATTATTGAAATGTGTGTATGCTTGTTGCTCATTTTTGATTCTGCTTCATGTGTTCTCAGTGTACTTTGAGTTTCAATAACCATAGCTTTGCTAGTCATATTGTAGTTTGTTATGCAATGTTACGTTAATATCCCTGAGAGGCCTGCTTTTTCCTGAAGGGAGGAGGAGAGGAAAGGGGAAAGAGGAGGTGGGATAGTAGTGACTGGGAGTAGATGAGGGAGAAGAAATTTCAGCTGAAATATCATATATGAAAGAAGAATAAAAAAACAATTAGGGTTTGTAATTTTCCACAGTCTTTTGGCTTAGGTATTCCTCTTTCAGCCTACAATATTGCTTCTGGTAATTTTTTTAGGCTTGTTTGTTGCCTATGATTTTTTTAAGCTCTTAATGGCCTGGGATGATTCTTTTTTCCTTCAACAGTGGCAAATAGTTTTGCTGGGTATTTTAGTGTACACTGCATGTCAGGATCTTTTATGATTTAGAATGCATTGCTCTAGGCTCTTCAGGTTCTCAGTGTCCACTGTGAACCAGAAATCTACAGTTATTCTGATTGCTTTCCTGAATATAGAACTTTTTTTTTCACTTGCAACTTTCAATACACTTTCTTTGCTCTCTATACTTAGTGCTTTAACTAAATATGTTATGGGGATTTTCTTGCCTGGTCTTTTCTATTTGGTGGTCAGTGTGTTTTTGCATCTGAGTAGGTATATTTTTTTCTTGGTCTGGGGAAATTTTCTTCTATGATATTTCTGAAGATCTGAAGTATGTCATTGATTTTGAATTCTTCTCGATCATCTAAGTTAAAAGGTTTGGTACTTTCATGGTGTCCCACAGTCCTAGTATGCTTTGGGTTTTTTTGTTTCTTTGTTTGTTTTATAAATTTTTGCACCATTGTCTACATTATCTTTGAATCTTTTTTGTTTGTTTTTTTGTTTTTCGAGACAGGGTTTCTCTGTAGTTTTAGAGCCTTTCCTGGAACTAGCCCTTGTAGAATAGGCTGGCCTCGAACTCACAGAGATCCACCACCTCTGCTTCCTGAGTGCTAGGATTAAAGGCATGTGCCACCACTTCCCGGCTATCTTTGAGTCTTGGTATTCAATTTTCTGCTTGATTCATTTTATATGTACTGATTTTCGGTGAGTTTTCTAGTTGGCATATTGGGTTTTTCCATTCCCTCTTCATTTCATATGTGTCTTCTTCACTGTTTCTCTAACAGTTTGGTTCTCGAGTCCTGTATTATCTTCATCACTTCCTCTCTAACAGTTTGGTTCTCGAGTCCTGTATTATATGCATCACTTTCTCTCTAACAGTTTGGTTCTCGAGTCCTGTATTATCTGCATCACTGCCACGAGCCTGATGTTTATGTTTGCTTGGGCATCACTAAGGCATTTATTTTTCTTAATTTCGTTGAGCTGTTTTTTTGTTTGTTAGTTTATTTATTTATTTTTTGCTTTATTTTTTTAAAGTCTTCTTTGAATTTCTTGAATTCTTCGAAGAAGTTCATATGCTTATCCTAAATTCTCTGTTTTGGGGTTCATTAACATAATCATTATTGGCAAACGTCAGCTGATTCGGAAGCTTATTGGTGAGACACTGATTTTAATTCTTTTGTATTTTTGTAAAGATATCTGAGCATGTGGACTGATTTTGTTTGTTCTATATCTAATATGGCCAAAGCAGATTGGGACAGAAGACAGGAGTTACTGTTGGGCTGGGTCTAGAGATTGTAAATGACTTAAATGGAATAAAGTCAGGTCGACAGAAGGGATAGAGCTAGTGTACAGAATGTGTATCCGAATCTGATCTTGTGTTGAGATAGATGTAACTGTATAGAGAGGTTGGATATGGTCTGGAAGGGGCCTGTGGGTTTAAGGGTAGGCAGGGCAGGTGCTATGAGAATATTGGGGTTTTACTGTGGAACAGGCAGGGTATGAGAAACTTAGAGCAGGGTTCTTAATGTGGTACCTGTTAGTGCTACCCCAGGCAGCACACCAGCATTAAGTAGTAATGCTTGTAATATAGTAGGGTCTTTTAAACACATGCAAATGAGCAATTGATATTTTGAAAAATTTACTAATCTGTGTAATTTAGAAGTGTGATAAATTTGTTTACCCAGTTAGGCTGTAAGAATTGAAACACTGTAGAGAGATCCACAAAGTTTATCATAACAATTACTTAATGGCAATTTAGTTCATTCATAAGGAATTTCTCAAAAATAAAGAAAAATTTAAAACAAAAAATTAAAGATATTAGCTTATGGTAAAAGATCCACAGTTGCGTTTGCACAACAAATTCACATTGTAAGACACTACAAACATAAAAAAAGCAGCATTGAATACACCAAAAACTCTAAAATAAATATAAAAAACAGGCTAAATGAACATTAACAAAATTTCTTCTGATTGGCTTGTCCTTCATTGGTCTCATTTATTCACACATCAGCCTTTAAGGATGTCTTTTCCTTTCTGGAACATAGATAGGGCTAGGTAGGAAGTATAGAAGAACTAAAGGAGGGGAGGAGAGTGAACTCTGGTTGGTATGTAAAAATAATGAAAAATCTTGTTTCCTTCTTTTTAATTCCTCATGTATCTGTGAATTCAAGTTTCAAGGCCCTGAGTCCTGAACAAAAGGGGGGACTCTTGATAAACCTGAATATATAATCCACATTCCTTACACGCTCACATCAGCAGGCTAATGGCTTAAGAATTAGGAACGATTTATGATTGCTTATGAAAACCTACAATGAATGAATATCTGTGTATTTTCCTTCTTTATGTATAATGCTAAGGCAGGGGTATGCTAATTATCATCAGCTTTGTCAACATATCTTTACTTTTTCATATTACTCCACAGACTTTTCCAAGTTACAAAGATTAATGTTGAACATGGAGTGGATGAGGTTCAGGTTGTATTTTATTTTGTATTCTAGCGAGTATTACTGTGCTGTCTGACTATAAAATAACTCTGCTTATCAAACTGTCCTTATATCCAGCAGACCACATAATTTACATTGCTTTTTTTTGGGTTGTTAAAGTGTATAGAGTTCCCCTTCACAAATTTAACTAGCTGTCATTTATTGTAGTCAGTGAAAAAGTATGACTAAGAAATCCAAACTGGCTGATGTTCAGTCTAAACTAAAACTATTTGGAAACAGATACTTGGGTTTTAATAAAACTAACGAAGGGGAAAAATCTTAAGAGAAGTTGTAATCATGCATTCACAATAAATCAAGATAAATGAACAGACTCACATATATTAGAAAGAAAATGGAATTCTTAAAATTTTCCACTTCCTAAAATAATTATGAAGAAAATCTAAAAAAACTATCACATCTATGAATTTAAAATAGCTGTAAATTTAGAATAATATAAATGAATTATTTGTATAATAAAATATATTTATTTTATTTGTTTTTGATTTGAAACAAGGTTACATTGTGCAACTCAGGCTGTACTAAAACTTGTGATCCTCTGGTCTTAGAGAACCACACAGAAAAATTTGAAAAGCCTAAAGTTGAGGCATGTACAGATGAGTTGCAGAAAAGACAAATAAACTAAAAATGAAAGCATATCGTTAAAAGTCTGAATTGGAAGCATTTCTTAAGCTAAACTATAGCACCATGAATATGAATTAGAAGACTAATTATGTTTGCTAACACTTACCGTTGGATTAATCAAAACATGAAGCATAATTCCAAAAGAGTTTTGGAAATGGTAGTAAAAATTGACAATATGACTCTAAAATGGATGTGAAAATGCAAACAACATTACCTAACCAAACAACATTAAATAAAAGAATAAATCTGAAAAACTTTGAACACAATCCTAACTCGTTATAAAAGGACACTAAGTCAATGGTATCCAGGTAACAGTAGACATTCATCAATGAAACAAAATACATCTAGACATAAATAAGAACAAAGAAGGCCAAACATTTCAATGATAGGGGATAATCTTTGCAATGAATATTACTGGAAAATCTATACATATGCATATATAGTTGCTATATATGTGTGTGTGTGTGTGTGTGTGTGTGTGTGAGAGAGAGAGAGAGAGAGAGACAAAAAATTAACCATAAGGTTTTGCCTTGAACCACTTATAAATTCCATTTCAAAAATTTATATATTCTTTCTCAAACCATAGACTTTATTGTAAATTAGAAACTATAAAATTCTTACAATAGGGGTTCTTAGTAAAGGCCAATTATATTCTCTCCACAATCAAATAGTAGATGGAAATATCTAAATACAAAATTAGTGCTGATTGTCTTGTATCAATGATACTGATGAGGTGAAACAATAGTCTTGAAATAAAAGAAGTATCAATTTAATTTTTAGACAGTAATTGTTTTGGACAAAATGGAAAAATAAAATTATAAGTTGGCAGTGAATTTTCATAGAAACCAAATATCTGTAATATTGAAAAGATACTGAGTAAAAACAAAAGCCACACTAAACTGGCAGTTAATTGCAGTGAAATATGCCCAATCTAATAGATTAGTCAAAACAATTCCATCCTTAATAAATAAATTTTTAAAGTCATTAAATTTTAAATTTAAAAATAAATAATTAAATTTTTTCACAACTCAATGGTGTAAAAATTTCCATAAATAATTAAACAAATAAAGCATATGAATGGCCAATGAGCAAAATAGAGTATACTCAGTAATATTTTTCTATAAAAATACAAACTAAGACAATGATATAGTATTATATTATACAAGAAAAAATGTCAGGCGAATTACTTATTAGCATATATTTATCAACTTGACTGCTCAAAGTTAATACTAATGCAAAGTACTAGAATCATTTCATGAATAGTCTACCGGCTTATTACCTATTTATAGAAACATTCTTACTATCCATATCCTATATGTATTTCACAAGAAAAACTACATGCAACATAGCCCTTTTCTGCATAATCACTTCAAAACTAGAAAAAAAAACAAGAAGAGAGTGAATTAATGAATTCTGAACCCTATTTACCAATAACTACTGATCACACAGCAACATATCTGTATCTCAAAAAAACAGAAAAAGCAAGCCTGTGCACATAGCAAGTTTTAAAAACACAAAGTATGAAACTGTGCTTAAAAATTCTTAATGAAATCAAAGAGTTTAATGTTGCAGGGGCCATGTTTGAAAGATGCCTTGAGAAGTCCACTGTGCGGTCTACTCAGTAGGAGCTCATCTCACATTTACATCTTCTCATAAAATTCACATTCAGACACAAACCCTGTAGATAACCTTGTCTTTACAAGGTGCATCATATCTTAATTTATCTTTCTTTACATGCATACAATGACAGCTGTCGAGGTTCTATAGGTTCAACTATTTCTATACAAATAATATTTTAATTATTTGGATATGAGAAAACATACCTTATACATAATTTTTCTTTTTATTATTCTGTTTTCTCATTAGAAACAGTAGCCTGTTTTTGCCATCCTTTTAGTTTTAAAAATGATTTATTTTGTTTTGGGGATTATACTATAATCACGTTTCCTTACCTCTCTTTCCTCCAAACCCTCCAATATATCACTCTCTCTTTCTAATTTATACTCTCTTTTTCTTTAATTATTGTAACATGCATATTTATATAAACATGTATATTCCTAAACAATCTCTCAGTCTGAATAAACTTACTTTTATGTATTTTTTTTTAGTGCTGACCATTTGTTATAGGAAATCAAATATTGTGTTTTTACCAGGAAAGATGAATTATTTCTCTCATTCTCACTGCTCCTTAGTTGTGTGTAATTCTTTGTGTAGGTTTGGGGTCTCATGGCTTTATCCCATCTACTTTGTCATGTCTATAGTCACCCTTGTTCAGTTCATGTTTAGGCAGTCATGTTGGTAAGACTTATTGGGTGTAGCTTTTGCTATTATTAGGATTCACAGTCTCAGAGAAAGCTCTCCGGTCCTCTGGCTCTTAAAATATATCCAGCCCTTCTTATGCAGTGTTTCTTGAGTCTTAGGTATGGGCATTCTTTTGTAGATGTATCCGCTGGGACTGAAATTTACAACTTGGCATTTTGATTGTGTGACTTTCTGTATTGGTCTCTGATGTTGCAAAGGAAAGTTACCCTGAGAGGTGATGACTACGCTTATCTGTGGATATAAGAACAAATATTTAAAATGCAATTTGGGATTATGTTATTTTATTAAAATGGTGGTTGTAGATTCTCCTCTGAGATTCACAACTTCATGGACTCTGGGTAGTTGGCTACATTTCTAGTACCAGGCATGATTTCTCTTTTGTTAACTGGCTCTTAACTCCAATTAGAAAGCTGCTAGTTACCTACAAGGCATATGTGCCACAACTCCATTCTCAGGGTTATCCTACATGCTAGCTATTGTGGTTCATAGGTTTCACATCTGGTTGGGACAGTTCCTCCTTTGGAAGCTTGCATGCTGTTCCTTGGCACCAAAAAAAAAAGCTAGTCCTCCAACAGTTAGGAAGCCTGCATGGCCTGAACTAGGCTCTCTACATATGTGTGACAGTGGGGTAGGTTGGTCTATTTGTGATACTCCTAGCAGTAGGATCAGGGTCTGTCCCTAATGATTGAGCTAGCTTTTGGGAACCCATTCCCTTTACTGGGTTGCCTTTACATGCTTAATACAAGGGGAGAAGCTTAGTCCTACCTCAACTTGACATGCCATGCTTTGTTGACATACATGAGAAACCTGCACCTTTCTGAACAGAAACAGAGGAGGAGTGGATGGGAGAACAAAGGGGAGGAGTGGAGTAAGGAAGGAGGTGAAGAGGGGGAAGCGCTGGTCATGATGTAAAATAAATGAAAAAATTAAATTAATAAAAACTGAAAAAAGTTAGTGTCTTGCCTAGAGAGATGGCTCAGTTTGCTGGTTAAGAGTGATGCTTGCTCTTCCAGAGGAACTGAATTTGGTTCCCAGAATCAGTGAGAGGACTTCACAACCATCTACAACTCAAGCTACAGGGGATCTTATGCTCTGGTGTCTAAGGGCAATTGCACATGTACATTCCCACATGTAGGCACACATACTTACACATAGTTAAAATAATAACATACACACCACTTTCCCACTGCATAGTAGTTGGCTATATTTCTAGTACCAGGCATGTGTCACATAGACACACAGTCTGCCTTTCCTGCAAAACACACATGTATACCTCACACTCTCTCTCACATACACACACACACACACACACACACACACACACACACACACACACACATTGGGACAGGGAAAGATAGTACAGAGCTCCCTCCATCTTAAATTCTTGCCTAGGCATTTCAGGTTTAACTAGAGTTTGATCTCCTTGATGGAGAATCCCATGAAAAATTACCCAACTCTTCCAGGAACCAAAAATCTAGATGTGCTGTTGTAAGAGCCTGCTTGTTTTTTCCCAACTGCCCAGACTCAAAATTACCACACAGAAACTGTATTAATTAAATTACTGCTTGGCCCTTTAGCTTCAGATTCTTATTGGCTAACTCTTACATATTAATTTAATGCATTTCTATTAATCTGTGTATTGCCACATGGCTGTGGCTTACCAGTAAGGTTCCAGCATGTCTGTTCCCAGCGGCAGCTACATGGTGTCTCACTGACTCCACCTTCTTTCTCCCAGCATTCTATTTAGTTTTCTTTTTCCTGCCTAGCTCTATTCTGCTAAGCCAAAGGTCAAAACAACTTCTTTATTCATTAATCAATAAAAGCAACACATATACAGAAGGACTTCCCACACTAATGTACAAGCTAATTTAGCTTAACCATTGTCAAAACTGCCAGTTTGTTCAGAACCACCTTCAGCTACCTGCTTACTTTAACTTCTGTCAATACTACTTGACTTAGCAAAGGCCCAGGTTGTTGCCGAGGTCCTTTATTTATCTTTAAAAACAGCAGGTTCTGGACGTTCAGGAACAGACCTAGATTCCTAAACACTTGAAAGTGACTGGAATAAAGATTTTCAATTGACTAATAGTAAAAATAATGCTAGTCCTCATGGAGGAGACATTGAGATCAGTTCTGTCTCAGAAGCCTATGGGGCCTACTTCTGTCATATCTTCAACAACAGGGACTTACTGCTATTTACCTTAGGGAGCCAACCCTAGTTGATTGCAATAATCTGTAATACTTTTGAAGTTCCTTAGAAAACCCTGACTCTTGACTCGTGACTGGGATTGGTTTTTTGTTAGATGGTCTTTGGAATTTGGAAGGAACTTTATTGATGTTTGTAATTACTCCATAATATGTGCTCATATCTGAAGATTTGGAACTAGGAACAACTGTTGAAAGAGGATGTTATGGAATATTACTTTAACTAGGCAAACATGTGATACATTTGTCTATGTTGGAGAATATTACCTTAATTGTGTTGTTATATTATATTTGTTTATGCTGAATTTGTTTAATTATGTAAAGATGAGTTGCTGTTTCACCATGCATGTCTAAGAAACCCGTTTGATCTAATAAAAAGCTGTACAGTCAATAGCTAGTCAGTAGAGGTATAAGTGGGTCTGGAGGAGGAGGTAAAATCTAGACTCAGGAGAGAAGAGAGGCGAGAACAGGGGAAAAAAAAGGTGACACCTGAAGACAGTCACCAGCACCCTCCAGACACAGACATGGAGTAGGTCATGAGGAATAAAAGAAAGGTAAAAAGTCATTAGATAAAATGTGGATGGAAAGTTATAAAAGCTAGTGAGACAAGCATAAGATGAGGCCAAGCATTTCATAAGTCTCCATGTCTTGATTTGGGAGCTGGTTGGTGGCCCAGAAGAAAACCTGCTACAAGAGAACATGTGATATTTGTATCTCTTAGTTTGGGTTACCTCATTCAATATAATGTTTTCCAGTTCCACCCATTTACTGGCATTGTCCACAATTTCATTCTTACAGATTAATAGTATTCCATTGTGTATATATGCATACACACATATATGCATACACACATATATGCATATAAACACACACATATACATATATATGCCACATTTTCATCACCCATTTGTTGGTTGAAGATTATTCAGATTGTTTCCACATTCTAACTATAGATATAGAACAATAAACATGAGAATCTGATTTTTCTTATTCCATTCTGTTGCAAAAGTACAAGAAATTATGATATTGTTAATTTGCAATACACTTTTGTCAACTCAACAAATTTTGGTTAAGGACTGAATATTATCACATACTTTAATTATGGTTTTATGAAGGAATAAGGGATTTTCTACTCAGCTCTTTCAATATGCAGATAATATATAACACATACTAAATAAAGACAGTCCTGACTTTAACTAAATTGTACAAGTCAGGTTTCCTTCAGGAAAAGATTAACCTCAGTTTAAAATTCAAATACATAATTTAGATATTCTCTTAAATAGTACTGAATCTTTTATATAGTAAATTGTAGTGTACTTTTTTAAAGATTGATGCTAACATTAGCTAAATTGTGCTGGCTAGATATGTTGTTCAAAGCTATCAGAAAGCAAACAGCATTTGTCTTTCTGGATATGGTTACCTCAACCAGAATGACTATTTCCAGTTTCACCCATTCACTTGAGAATTTCTTAAATTCACTTTTTTTCTTTACAGCCAAATAATATTCAGTTGTATGTATATACCATAGATGTATTACCCAAAAATGAGCTGGTGGACATCTAAGCTATATTCCTTCTCTACCTATCATGAATAGAGAAGTAATGATCAAGACTGAGAAAGTTTGTATACAGTATAATCCTTTGGGACTATGCTCAGGAGTGCTGCAGGTGGAATTCAGGCTGGATAGCATTAAATGGGCCCAATGCATGTGACTAGCTAGGTCAATGGCCCTAGGGGAAAATCTAATACTGTTAAGTGAACAAAGCATTAAACATGCTGGTAAGAACTAACATTCATACCGACAGATTTGTGCTTCTTTCCAGAAGAATCTTCAGAGCTAATCTTCACAACAACTTCTTTTTACAGTAGATGGTGATTAATAATAGACTAGCAACTGGTCAGTGTACAGATAATAGGAGACTGTGGAATCCTTGGCTCTAAATGGGAAATCGTATTTCCTGCTACCAAGGCACACATGAACTCACAGTGGCTGTAAAGCTGTGCACAAGAATTGTAACAAAATCAAATCAGATTTAATCAGAGTATGGATGACAGAAAGATTTACATTCTTTGCTGAGGAGCTCTTTCAGTTGATGGCTGCTGGAGAAGGGAGGTTCAGTTCCCTTCAGAATCATGGTCCCAGGGAGGACAGTCACACTCCAGAAAATAACCCTATATTTAAGTGTACCACTAAAAGATCTCAGTAGTAGGTGTAGAGGCCCAAAACAGTGAGTCTATTTCCACCTTCTCTGAAGGTCAGAGAGTTTCAGCTTTCTCAAAATTTTTGCCATTCCACCCTGACCAAAGGTCAGAGAGTTGGAACTTATTTCTTTTCCTTCAGGGTTATTGTCTGTTTCTACCTCCAACAAACAAAAAGTCCCACATAGATTTAGATCAGAGAGTTATTCTCTCTTAAGGTATTGTCGACAGGTGTGGCTAATATCCAGACCTTATATTTCAGGTATAGAGAAGTAGATCTGTTTCTACCCATACAAAAGTCTAAGGATCCAACTACATTCCTACTCCCTTAGGGGAATAACAATGGATTCCACCCAGGGAGTTTTATGTCTACAGAATGTTTGGGTCTAGGATGTGAGTATAACTTGTATTGTTCTAGCAAGGGAATGTTTAAGAATGCAACACACAACCTTTAAGTGGTATGTTCATTTCCTTGTATGATGTTAATTCAGATTTTTATCTTACCTTTTGGTGTCAGGAATACTTTTTGGTGTCAGCAAATGGAAATTAAACACGGGTGATTTCAGTATTCACTGGAACTCCCTCATGGTACTATACTGGAACTCTCCCTCACGGTACTATTCTATGTCTTCTCTTTTATTATTTTCACTTGCATCGTCATATTCTTTACTTATTTATCTAATCCCCATGCCCCTATCCTGGTAAATCGCATTTCTAAGTTGGGCTCTGACAAGTAGTTTTCAAACCAGAGCAATGTTATTAGGAGAGAAAAGTGGGCAGTGTGTAAAAGAGAGAAAAGAAACTACCATATTTGAAGATATTTTAGGACTGAAAGGAAAGAAATTTCAGTAAGTAATGCTAAGGATCTAAAAGTATCAGTGAATTAGAAAACTACTGTAGAAACTGAATGGTCACAGATGTGGAGCAGCATTTCGAACAGTGAAGATCTAAGCAGATAAAACTGAAAACCCAAAACACCATGGGTGTGATAGCCATGCCTTTATGCTAGTATTCAGGATACAGAAGTTTTCCAGTATCTGAAGATTTGAAACCATTCTGGTCTACATAGTGTGTTCTAGGCTATTCAGATCTGTCTACTGGTACACAGCTTAAAAGAAAAAGTGATAATAAATAAAGGCAGACTTGCTTGGAATCTATTAATCTGGGGATGCTTAGCTGCCCACGTGAGAATGACAGAGCAGCTAGTGTTGGCCAGTGAAACTGACCCTTAGAAGGCTGTTATCCCTGTAAATCAACTGTCCATATGCTGCCAATTGCAGTGCTCACAGAGGACCAAGCTCCTCTTACTTTCCTAGAATAGAAGGTAAGAACAAGTGAGGCTGAAGGAATCTTTCTGTCACTTTATCAGATTGAGAGAGTGATCTAAAAACAATAGTTTCAGCTTTCTCTCAGACCTCCACTGCAAGTCAACTTTTAGTTTGATGCCTCTATGCTTAAAATGCACAAAAAAATCTGCAAACTTGTTAACCATCTTTTCTGAATTAACAACATAGGTTTTCATATATTGTTAACAGTATAGTGGGTTATAGAAAAAAGGTTTAATATGTCTGTTTGGGATCTACTTCATTGTAATTTGAAATTTAGCTAGCCTGTAAAAGCATCCCTGTCATTTGAATTATATCAGTGACCCTAATATGTACTATATCAAAAACTAAATGAATATATATGAGTATGTAGGAAGAAAGACCATTCTATTCTATAGCAAGCAGTCAGACTCTTTTGTGTATAGATCCAGACATAAGATAGATGCCTCATAGGGTAGCTGAAATTTAATTATTTAAGGATAAATTAATTAATACAGGCACTATGGAATATTTTAATTAATACATTACCATTATCCAAAAGTCCTGTGTTTGTCTGCACGCCTTCCAGCCTTGTTTGTTTCCTTGACAGTGGACTGAAACAGAATCATAATGTAGACTTGATTTGCAATTTACCTGTAACTAAGTTTATTACATTAGGAAAATATTATATTTCAGAACATCTTCATTTTACTTATTCTCATTGATCTCTTCTGGAAGCCATAATTAATTTTTAGTGACAATTGTTCCATTATGAAGTATAAAATTCATGGTTGTTGGGGGAGGCCACTTGTTCATTTCCCAGCTGCCAGGAATCCCAAAATAATCAGCCGGTACCTCTGCCATGGAGCTGGAATCTCAAAAAGCTAAGAAATGGCCTAGATGCAGCCGGCAAAGCTATGGCTTTAACCTTAGCTATATCGCTTAGCAAATTAACAACCAACTCATGTGGTCAGAAAAAGAGAGATATACAGTAAAGAGAGAGTCAAAGATGAAGAAAACCTCTAAATTGTTTACAGTGTGTTAAGAATACATGCAGGCTAAAGGTTGAAGTTTTTAAATTAAAAAAGAAAAAAAGAGAGTAGTTGGGTGTGGTGGCACACACCTTTAATCCAACACTTGGGAGACAGAGGCAGGCAGACCTCTGTGAGTTCAAGGTGTGGTAGCACACACCTTTAAGCCCAGCACTTGGGAGGCAGAGGCTGGCAAATCTCTGTGAGTTCAAGGACAGCCTGGTCTACAGAGGGAGTTCTAGGACAGCCAAAGATATACAGAAAAACCCTCTCTCAAAAAGCCAAAATTTAAAAATAAAAAAATAGAAGTTAAAATAAAGCCACGTAAAGATGAAAAATACACAGACAATCTGGATACTGTATGTTAGTATGCTCTCTTTGAATTGTTAAAATGCTGAAAAAGGAGCAACAACTGCTAAAAGATATTTGTTTATAAATGCTGCTGAACTAATCCAAGATAGGTATTTTGAAAATAGCTTGACTTCAAAGTTGAAGTCAAAAGTTATGTTACTTTGGAAAAGAGGATTTGCTTTCGTTTCCAAAGGAAATGAGAGGTTGTGGATTCATTCTGAGTTTAAAAAAATCAGGTTTGATCAAGGAAGACCACCTGAAAAATCTCTAATAGGAACAGATGGCCCAGATGCCTGAGTTCTACATCCAGAACAGATTCAAGACTGTTGTCTGAGATGATCAAGCCTCATAGGATACTCCAGTCAGGAACTGATCATAATTCTAAATTTTCTTTAGGTCCCCATAAGGTTATCAGTGCCCCCAACCAGCAGAAAGTAGCCTGGAAATCTAGGCCCACATTCCAAAAAAATGAACTATGGATATTTTCCTTTGTTTAGAATGTTGGTTACAAGTTGTTATGGATAATGGTCAGGAGAAAAGCTAAGCAAAGGATATTAGATTCAGAGGTGGGTTTTTTTTTTTTTTTGAGGGGAAATGCTGTGGGACAATGATTTGTACCCTGTCAATTGTAGTTTAATACAACGCTGATTGGCTAGTAGCCAGTCAGAAAGTATAGATGGGACAACCAGGCAGGAAGTAGAGGTAGGGTGACAAGAAGAGGAGAATTTTGGAAAGAGGAAAGTTTGGTCTGCTGTCATGACCCAGCCACAGAAGAAGATGTGACTGCCTCACTGAATAAGGTACCGAGCCACGTGGCTAGCATAGACAAAAATAATGGGCTAATAGAAGGTATAAGAGTTAATAAAAAGCTTGAGCTAATGGGCCAATCAGTTTACAACTAATGCAGACTTCTGCATGATTTCTTTGGTTCTTCATGATTGTGAGAACTGGGCAGGACAGAAACCTCAGACAACAAATCTCTTTTCGAAAGCAACTTATCCGTAGACCCAAATTTTGAAGTCAAGATACCTTTAAAGTATATATGCTGGTTTAGTTTAGATGTGCATACAATAAAACGCATCTCTGTACTTAGTTTATTTACAGTCAAAAAATTCAAAGAAAACACAATGTATATATAACCCAGACTCTCTATGTATATTCCCATCTTTATGTGGCTTATTTTTGTCATTCAATTACTTTTTCTACAAGTTTACTCTGTCTTTTTAAAGACTTGTTTTCTTTTTTAAAAACCATTTACCTCTTTTTATAACTCTCTTTCTTCTTTTTCTTCTTTCTCCCAAGCCTATGTACATTTTTTAATTACACTTTGACCCTCTTAGAAGTCTTTATTATCCGAATTTGTCTTTAATTGTGTATCAGTAATCCTTTTCTGACCAGGACTGCTTCTGAAAATGCTAAACGGCATGGCTAGGTTCGTTTACTACCTCTGAGAATCATTCTTTCTGCCCCAGATTCAAGGTCGCAGTGGGTCTGTGTCACCATTAAGCAATTTATAACATGCTGCTCACAGACCTGATTTAAATGCTCCATAGGCAGACCTCCCGAAAGAGTCAGAGTTGTTTGTGCTGGTAAACCAGGAAACTGATGTTTTTAAAGAAGCTGCATAATTTTTACTGCTCAAGTTGAGTCTGGGAACCTCTCTTTAAAGACCTCTGCTTTCTGCCAGCAAAAAGAGCAAGAAGCTTCGTAAACCTTGTTTTTTAGTGTCTCGAATTCCTTCCCAAACTCTCTCAAGTGTTAAGTGGATTTATTTGGCCATGTTTGTTGAGGGAAGGCCACTTGTTTGTTTCCCAGCTAGTCAGACTTCCAAAATAATCACTTAGAAATTTCTATCAAATGCAATACTGTTTGGCCAATAGCTTAAGCATATTTCTGGCTAACGCTTATACCTTAAATTAACCTGTTTATTGCCCAGAGGTCGTGGCCTACTGACAAAGTTTTGTGGGCTCCAGTGGAAGTGTCTGTCTCCTGTGGAGACAGCTACATGGCTTCTGCCTTCTCTACATATATCTCTTTCAGCCTGGCTTGAACTGTTAAGACATAGGCTGAAAACAGATTTTTTTTAATAATCGCAATAAAACATATTCAAAGCATACTTTAACTCCCACATCACATGGGTTGCAGGGTATAACCAAGAAGGCAGAAGAAAAAGATGGCTAAAGTTAAATTTCTTTAAAATGTATTTTTAAAGGAATGATGAGAAGATGAGCTAGTGATCAAGTATATGTTGAGAGAACTCAAGGTCATGATACTGCAAGACAAAAAATAAATTAATAAATCCCCTATTTCAAAACAAATTCTGATCCTCAGTATATCACTGCACAGAACAAGTAAATGTAAAAGGATATCTTGACTGGGACAAGAAACATCCTGAAGAAATAAACCAGGCATGAGTTTTTTAAATAAACAAAGTAAAAACATTGAGTATATAAACTGCCATAACAAATATTTGAAAGCCCAACTTAATGATACAGTACTGTAATCAAAAGTCCCTAACCTCCATGTCACTTTGCTTTGTGGATAATCTAGCTACAGATTGTTCTCAAATATATGAACACATTTTATGCATACACACATGAGCAGATGCAAGAGACAGTTGCAATAGAAATGACATGTGAAGAAAAGACAGATAATATGTCAGGTGCTTTCTGAAAAGATAGAAATGTTTGGCAATGCTGTTTTGAGGGCAGGGCCAGAGATGGTGAAGCATGCTTTGGGAAGAATTTGATATTTTGTATTTTACATGCTTTGCAGAACTATAGCATTAGGATACCCTTAATTTTATCTTCTTTTGTTTTTCTCCCTCTTACCACTTGAAGCCCAACAAATAAAATATATGAATGACAAAAAAGTGGCAATAATTAACTGTAATAGAAAACTAAGAATCAGGATAAATGGTGAATGTAAGAAAAGCAAAAGAAAATGGAAACCTGTGCAGAAATAAAAGTGTATCAGTAGAGTGAAATTCTGAAGATGCAGGATTGAAATGTTGACTCCACATGCACTCCTCTTGCAGGTGAGAAGATGGGGGGAAGGAGGAGGGAGGGGGAAGTGGGATTGCTATGTAAAAATCAAAATATTTTTTTAAAAATAAAAACTAATAATAAAAAATGTGAAAGCAAAGTATGGACCCCAAAACAAAGAAACTTTAGATCAGAGATAAATAGATATATGATCAATCAGATTACATCCTCTGCCATTCTTAATCTTCATGGAATGAAGAGGTCAAGACATAAAATTCATTTGCACATCAAATTAATTAAAATAATAACATGACATGGGATGAATGGCAGCAGTGTAAGCATAGAATAACTTTTCTTCAAAAGTTATCTTGGACCATTTTCCCAAATCATCATGCTGTGGTGAAAATGGAAGGGAGAATTTTGGAAGTATCAGAGCCTGAAATAATAAAATCAAATAGATTATGTTCAGACAACAAAATTCCCAGTCTTTGTATTATTTTGTGTAATCTCAGAAGATTTAGCAGTAAAAGGTGATTTGGTTTTAAATGCCATTTTCTTGGATATTAACCAACCACCGAGGATATAAAATCAACACAATTTCAGCTGATACTACTGGCTACTTAGCTGAGACCATTATTCAAGTGGACCTGGACTCCTCCTGATTTCACCTCTTGACTTCTGAAGGTAAAGATCTAGTTATCCACTAACTCAGATAAATTCTAAAACAAGAAAGAAATTAATCCCATAATTTCCGCCTGTTTGGTCAGTGACTGACTAATGTATGTTCAAATAGAAATAAAAAAGACTGAAGGAAAGAAAAATTCCTGAATAATTATGAAAGATAAAAGAGGAAAAAATGTGATAGTATTTTTTCTGCTCAGTGTTACCCTGTCTGTGTGATCTAAAATGACAACCTTTTTCTAAATGAGAACATGTTGAAACTCATACAGAACTGATGCATGGAACGCAGTGACAATACTGAGTCCATGAATGGACAAAGTCTCTCTCCTCAGACAGGCTCTTAGGTGACATAGTAAAACGTCATTCTTTTATCCATTTGGGCTTTTTGCTTTTTAGAGATGAAATCAGGCTAAAGAAACAGACATTTTTCAATAATTCTTTTTTATACATTTTATTGATAATTATTGAGCTCTGCCTCTCCCCTCCCCACTTCAATCCTCCCCCAACGTCCCCATGCTCCCAATTTACTAAGGAGATCTTGTATTTTTCTACTTTCTACTTCCCATGTAGATTATATCTATTTATGTCTCTCTTTGTGTCCGCATTGTTGTCTAAGTTCCCTGAGATTGTGGTTTATAGGCTGGCTTTCTTTGCTTTATGTTTAAAAACCACCTATGAGTGAGTACATGTGATAATTGTCTTTCTGTGTCTGGGTTACCTCACTCAAAATAATGTTTTCTAGCTACATCCATTTTCTTGGTGTTATTTTTTTTCTGCTGTGTAGTACTCCATTGTGTACCACATTTTACTTATCCATTCTTCGGTCAAAGGGCATTTAGGTTGTTTCCAGGTTCTGGCTATGACAAACAAAGCTGCTATGAACATAGTTGAGCACATGTCCCTGTGGCAAGATTGAGAATCCTTTGGATATATACCCAAAAGTAGTATTGAAGGGTCTTGAGGAAGGTTGTTTTCTAATTTTCTGAGAAATCACCACACTGACATCCAAAGGGGTTGTACCAGCTTGCATTCCCACCAGCAATGCAGAAGTGTTCCCTTTTCTCCACAGCCTCTCCAGCATAAGTTGTCATCAATGTTTTTGATTTTGGTCATTCTTACAGATCAGATGGAATCTCAGAGTTGTTTTGATTTGCATTTCTCTGATGACTAAGGATGTTGAACGTTATTTCCGTAAGTGTCTCTCAGCCATTTTAGATTCCTCTGTTGAGAGTTCTCTGTTTAGGTGTCTGCTCCAATTTTTGATTGGATTATGTGATCTTCCAGTGTCCAATTTCTTGAGTTCTTTGTATATTTTAGAGTTCAGACCTCTGTCTGATGTGGGGTTAGTGAAGATCTTTTCCCATTCTGTAGACTGTCGTTTTGGCTTGTTGACTGTGTCCTTTGCTTTACAGAAGCTTTTCAGTTTCAGGAGGTCCCATTTATTAATTGTTTCTGTCAGTGTCTGTGCTGCTGGGGTTCTATTTAGGAAGTGGTCTCCTGTGCCAATGCATTTAAGTGTACTTCCCACTTTCTCTTCTATAAGGTTCAGTGTGGCTGGCTTTATGTTGAGGTCTTTGATCCATTTGGACTTGAGTTTTGTGCATGGTGATAGATATGGGTCTCTTTCCATTCTTCTATATTTTGATATCCAGTTATGCCAGCACAACTTGTTAAATATGCTTTCTTTTTTCCATTTGATATTTTTGCTTCTTTATCAAAGATCAGGTGTTTGAATGTGTGGATTAATATCCGGGTCATCTATTCAGTTCCATTGGTCCTCCTGTCTGTTCTTATGCCAGTACCAGGCTGTTTTCAGTACTATAGCTTCAATAATTTTTTATTATTACTTCAATACATTGTAAGTAAAAACACCATCATATATATGCATACATATGTATATTACCATCATATATACGCTATATCATATATCTCACATATCACATCATCATACACTACAAGCATGCAAACACACCCGTGTGCACGCTAATATCTGCCTGTGATTTAAGCACTTTGCAGTTTTGAGAACTTTTCTGTGAATTATTATTCATTCCTCCCAAATGCTGCCCAAGATAAGGTCAATGTTCTCATAATTTTAACAATAAAGAAGCTAAAGATAAAGAAAGATCAAATGGTTTAGAAAGTGTCCACAAATCTGCAGCGATTTCAAGCTCCAGGCTAGAACTCCTTCTTTTTTCTTCCTCCAAGCCTTTTTGAGACACAATTAATGAACAAAATTGGTATATATTTTCTATTGTAGAATGTGATTATATGATAAAGATATACATCTTCAACTGGCTACTCTAGTCTATTATAAAACTATTACCTTAGTTATCTGTATGTGTTGAAAACACTTATATTCTCTTCAATTTTCAATTATTTAACATATAATAGAGTACTCATCTTAACCACCATACTATACATTAACACCTCTAATTTGTTCATACTTGTACCTTATATCCTTTAACTAAACTCCTCATGCTCCCCAGTTCAACCCAGCTAGCCTCTGGCTACCACCTTCCTACACTCTGCTTCCATAAGTTGTACTTTCTTAGAGTCCACATAGAATTGAGATCAGATATGATTCAGCATTCAATGTAGAACTTACTTTTTAGTGTAATATGCAATGTATTTTCCTTTTATTGGAAATCAATTTTTTTCTTAAATAATATATCCTGACTCCAACATCCCTTCTCTATACTCCTTCCAGTTCCATTCCATCTCTTCTCACATTCAGACACACTTCCTTTCTGCCTCTCACTAGAAAAGAACAGATCTAAGCAATAACAACACAGCATAAGAAAGTTAAATACTATAAGATAAAAAAACACACTGAATTTGAACAAAACAAACCAATAGAAGGAAAAGAGCCCAAGAATCTGAGATCCACTCGTTCATACACTCGTAAGTCCCATAACAACAATAAACTGGAAGTTATGAGAGCAAAGAACTTGGTGCAGACATGTGTAGGTTCAATACTTACTGTTTCAGTTGCTGTTAGCATATATGAGCTTTGCCAAGCTGATTTAGAAGGTGTTCTTTTCCTGATGTCCTCTATTCTGTCTGGCTCTTACATTCTTTCCACTCCTCTTCTGCAGGTTCCCTGAGTTCTGAGGGGAGTAATTGGATCTCGGAGGCATTCCATTTAGAACTGAGGGTTCCGAGGTTTCTGTGTGCATATGTTATGCCTAGCTGTGGCATTTGTTTCCATCTGCTGCGGGAGGAAGCTTCTCTGATGATGGCTGAATAAGTCACTGATCTGTAAATATAGCAAAATATTCATTAGGAGTCATTCTATCTCTAATTTTATTTTTACTATGACTCATTTGGTCAGTACTTTTTTCTTTTAAGACCAGTAATATTGAGCTTCACTCTAGGTTTCTGGGTTATCTAGTTTCTGTATCTTGTCACTCAAACAATGATGAGCATGCACTCCTGGTGTAGGAGGTCCTTCTGTTTATGTGTTGTTTTCATTGGTTAATCAATAAAGAAACTGCTTGGCTTGATAGGGAAGAACTTAGGTAGGGGGGACATAGAACTGAATTCTGGGAGGAAGAAAGCAGAGTCAGAGAGTTGCCATGGAGTGACCAGAGTCAGACATGCTGAATCCTTCTTGGTAAGCCACTGGCATGTGGTGATACACAGATTAACAGAAATGGGTTAAATTAAGATGTATGAATTAGCCAATAAGAAGTTAGAGCTAATGTGCCAGGCCGTATTTAAATGAATGCAGTTTCTGTGTGATTATTTAGGGTGTAAACTAGTCGGGAGGATCCACTCTCTTTGCAACACACTCCATCTTGTAAAGTGGGACTTAAGCCAAATCAGAAATTAGTTGGTTGCTCCCACAAGCTTTGTGCCACCAGGCCCTAAAATACTTTTCAGGAAGGACAGCATTGTAGATCAAAGAGTTTGTGGCTAGTTTTGTGTTTACCTTGCTCCTTTGGTACATTCCTGTACCAAAACACACTAGGATATAGTGGTGAAGTTTTATGTAGGCATCAGGTCAACCTCTGCATGTTCAATGAGGTGTATGGGTGTTGTCTTCAGCATGGGGCCTTGATGTCAGTGTGTGGAGAGCAGCCTATTATACTGACAAAGGCCTGAATTGTTTGAGATTTCCATGGGACCCCTTTGGCCAAAAATTCAATTGAATGTAACCCAGTTCCAGCTTTATTTGGTGACAAGAGATGGTCAGTTGGGACTCTGTCTCCCCCACTATTTGAAGACTTCATTTGGACTGCCTTCATGTATTTTGGAGACTTCCAGTGCACTAGATTTCCATACCATCCTTCAAATGTCCCTCACTGAAGTACAAAACAGGGGGAATAATAAACAAGTGTAACTACATCAAACTGAAAAGCACAGCAAAGGAAAAGAAATGAGCAGGCAACCTACATAATGGGTTACTGCATTTGCAAACCCCATGACTAATAAGGGGCTAACATCCACAATGTGGGAGGCTCTCACTCCACTAAGCACCAAGCAAAAACTGAAAACAGACCTGTCCTGCTTCTGTCCTAGGCTTTGTTGTGCTCAGTACTCATGACTACTGGTGGGGTGTCTGCTCACTTCACTGTGAGTTTGTACTAACATCAATTCGGGGATGGAATAACTTTGATAATTTAAGTTTTCCTTTAGACTAAATCTCTCAGGAGTCAGCTGTTAGCATAATCTTAGCAGGCTTAATACCCAAGTTTAACATTTATATAATATTTTGGTTACAGGAAGAATTTCTTGCTTCTGTTGACATTTTGACATGGGTTTAAGCCGTCATGGGAGAGATTATCTCAGCTCTAAGAATGGAGCAAAGAGTTCTGCTAATTGCACAGGAAAATTAACAGACTTTTAACATTGTTCTGACTTAATACTTTCACTACTTTCATTTGAAACAATTCAAAAGATTAGTTAAAATTGAATATAAACAGACCTTAAATAGCTCCATTCACAGATGATCCACATGCAGTTCTTCTGTTACATTTTGTCATTACTTCCATTGTGACGTGTTTTTCAATCCTCAGAAAGTTTAAATAGATTCATTTGATTAGAATATTAGGTATTAGTATTAATTTTGAAAATTCTACTTGGAAGTACGATTAATGTTGGTTTTCATCATAAACACTTTAGAGAAAAAACAAATTGTTAACAGTTTACTCAAAACATACATTTCAGCCAAAATACCCCAACAACATATTTCCCTTTCTTTGCCAAGAACGTGTTTCAGACCTGACTTATTCTGACACCAGTTGTTTATATCTGCAAATCTAGTGCTACAAAACATAATTTCATCAACCGTATCTCAATATAAGTACTGGAGTTTAGATTGTGATGATATAAAAATAGTATTAGGACTTAGAATGTGGCTTAGAGGTGAAGAGTGTTTTGTATTCTTTCAGAGGACATGGATGTGGATTGGGTTTTCAACACCCACAAGGTGGCTGAGCCATTTGCACCTTCAGATCCTGAGGATTTATTGCCCTCTTCTGACCTTCACAGGCCCAGGGCATGCACATGGCATACATGTGCACAGGCAGACATAACATTCATCCACATAAAGCCAAATCAATAAATGTAAAACCTATTTTAAGAAGATCAAGAAAAGTTATTGCTTATGTGAATCCACATGTATATTTTGAAAGCAAATCAAACCTATATCACCCATCAAATTTGTACTATTTTTCTGAAACTCCTCAGAGAGCAGCAAAAAATTACAAAAGATATAAACAATCAGATGATTATTTGTTCTCATCTTCTGGGAAGAAGAATATCTACACCAAAATTACTTTGCATTTTACTTAATTTTGTGCCTAAACAGGAGTCTGCATTTATTTGAAATTACATATAGTGTTTCATTTTCCTATAATATGCTAATTTTTGAGAGAAGTATATAATCTGTAAAGTATAGCTATAATTGAATTTAGAGAAACACAATTTTATCAAAATATCATAGTTTCTGTGCATTATAAATTTGAAAAAATATTCAATATATGACTCTATTTTCCCAAGTTTTGATTATAGTCCTATGATTTATAGGAAGATAGGTGTTCAAGAAATGTTTACTAAATGAATCTGAGATAGCAATCATAGACTTTAGATTAAATAAAATGTGCACATGAGAAGCATTAGTTTTTAAAGAGCACTGTGACATTATAAAGATATTATGTTATGAACTCAGACTTGGTTGGAATATCTGATATGTCAGGTGCTATCTAAATGATGTTAGGCAAGTTAAGTTTACCTCAGCTTATTCACTTCATGATAATGTAGGTAGGAATCAGTCTGGGCAAGTATCAATGGCAGTATCCATGGAGTATCAGCATCCATGTGCATGTATGACTTTTAGTCTTATCAACTGTATTTATTACTCATCTTAAATTTTTACCTGTCTATAAACATAGATGTTTATACATTTCAAGCTGTGTGAATAATAAGGAGACTACTGAGAAAATATATAGTTAATATTCATTCCATTTGCTGCTTTCCTCTCTGTGTAGCCTCTCTATTTTAGTTTGTTTGTAATTAATTCCTAGATGGAACTTGTTTTCTACATGACTGCTATCATGTTGATGAAATTTCCTAGTATTTATGCTATGAACTGTTCTATAGAACTCCTATTTTTCTTTTTATCTTATTTGTGCAAATTTCCATTTTTGATATTCATTTTTACTATTTCTCAACATAGCATTGACAGTTTTAGCCAGAATAATCAGGCAGTTTTGTGTGTGTGTGTGTGTGTGTGTGTGTGTGTGTGTGTGTGTGTGTGTGTGTGAAATGTCTAAATGCATCTTACTTTGAAAGGAGAATGTCAAACTAGCACTTTTTTATATGACATTGTTTTATAGATGGAAAATACCAAATGCTAAAGTATTAGGACTAGTAAAGAAATTTAGCAATATTGTGTTACACAAAGTCATAATACAAAATTAGTAACAGTGCTCTATGACAAAAAGATAACTGCTTGAAATAAAACTGAAAATTACACTGCTAAGTAAAATAGAAATAAAATTAACCAATGATGTAAAAATCTCTACATCAAAACTCTCATACAGTGTAAGAAACTGAAGACATTCCCACATTTTAAAAATACAAAGGTGCTCACAGAGGAGAAACACTGTCAAAATGTCAATATTTCTGAAGGTCACCTGCAGATTCAAGGCTCTTCACATTAAATAACAGTGACATACTTCTTGACACTGAAAACAGGCCTGAAATTAGGAAGAAATTATGTCACGGGGATATGTGGAGTGTAGCCTCAAAAAAGCTGTAGGCATTATAATACCTAACTCCAAAATCAACTACAACAATATAGTTGTATAACCATAATTGTGTTAGCACAGAAACAGACATACATCAATCAATCAATGAAATAGATGTATGAAATAAATCTACACATCTATGGAAGCTGATTTTGAAGAAATTTTGTAAGAAGGGGAAGGAATAAGCAGGGAGGAGAGCAGAGAAAACTGTAGAGCTCAATAAAAATCATTTAAAAAAAAGAATGGTCTTCAGTACATGAAAAGAGGTGTATTGTTTACCCACATAAGAAAAATAAGCAAGGACCCTATTTCTCACTAGTAAACAAAAACCAACTTCAAACAGATTATAAAATTTTTACACTAATTTAATGTAATTCAATTAATAATTCAAATTTTATTGCTCATTATTTTGTTATGTTTAATAGTTATTAAATTAGGTGAATAAAAGATATGGGTTTTTTTTGTGTGTGTGTGCTTGTGAACATGCAATTTTGGGTGCCAAAAGGGGTCAAAACAGTATCAGATCCACTTTAGCTGGAGTTACAGACCAGTATGTGCTGCTCTATTATGCTGCTAGGAACCAAACTCTAGTCCTCTACAGCAAATACTCTTAAGTGCTGAGCCATCTCCAGAATTCCCCATTAAAAGAATTACATGTTAATAATAAAAACTATTTGAAGAAAATGGAAAAATGTTTAAGATGCCGTGATAAGTGTGATAAGACTTTTTGGAGAAGAATCCTAAAGAACAGGAAACAAAATCAAAGAAAAAAATGGATACATCAAGTAAAAAACGATTCCCCTTAGCAAAGCAAACAACCACCACCTGAAAAGACAACCTACACAGGGAAAAATACTTGAAGCTATACATCATACAACTGCCATGATTAAAAAGGGACACTAACCCAAACAGACAGGGTCCAAAATAAGACACATACGTTGACAATTGGAAGATGCAAAACTGTTCAAAGTATTGAGGACTTTTAAATAAATCACCCAATGATATAATAACCCATCTCAGTAAGAACTGCTATTGTAATAAAGCCGAAGGATAAAAAACCTTTACAAGAATGTGGAGCAAATTGAAACCTGTGCCTCACTGATAGAAATATAAATTAGTATAGACATGATCAAGAGCAGTATGGAAGTCTTCAACAAGAAAAAATATAGAAGCATCATATGATCCAAAGGAAATAATCCAGTGTGTATGAGTATCTGCAGAGAATACGCATTGCAGCACTGGTCATAACAGCCAAGAAATGGCAAAAACATAGGTAGTATCGCTAACAAATGGACAGATAAAACAGATACATACATATGTTGAAATACTATTTGACAGTAATGCAGAATGATACTGCCAATTGTAACTGTGTAGGGGTATGTAAAGATTGTTTGTTAATTCAATTATACCAGACTCAGGAAGAAAAATATCACATGATCTCATTCATATGCGAAATCTAAAAATTTTAATCACATGGAAGTTGACATAGAATAGTGATTTCCTAAGGCTGTAGTTATGATTTTGTTTCTATTGCCTCAGACACTCTATGGTTGGTAAGTCCTAATAAAGTATACTTTATGCAATCTTGAGTTTGTCTTTTCTTTCCTCAGTCTCTCTAACCTGTGCTTTCTGATAGTCAATTTTCAGTTGGAATAGCACAGATATTTCGGACACAATGTTATTCCTACAACTAATTTACTTTAGCACTCAAAGAAATCTTTGACTTAATGATTTTTAAGTACATCTTGAATTAGCTATGAAAAATATTTTGCAATAGACTTTAAACTCTTTAACAGGCAAAAAGAGTTTCAGATGAGTTTTCACTATTATCTCAGTGAGATGTATGCAGAGACAGTCTGTGGGAACAAGGGGTTGATTCAGAGTTTCATTTTTCAGGATCAGTTATCTAGAGAATACATATGGAATCATCCAGATGGGATGAACAGCATGAACAAAGACACCAGGACATGAATTGTACAATAACTATCTACTCTTTGGGGGAAGATACTTTTGAGTCTGAGTTATTCGTCTGACATAAATAACCGAAACTTAATTGAGCAAGTTTTGAGATCTCTAATTTATTGAATTTTGACAAAATTAATAACTTAAAATATGTCTAGGCTATGCACAAGAATTGAGGTGTATGTTTCCTTTACATATCTATGATGATATCCATTGAAATGTATCTTTCCTTATCTTACACTTTGGAAATCTAGGTTAGTAGAAAATATTATATACTGTTGCCATGATATAAATTTCCAGATAAAGGGGGTCACAAAAGACATAAATAGAAGCAATACATTTAACAAATCAGAAAAAATATTGATATGTTAATATTTCAACTACATTAAATAATGAAGATAGAAAAGGCAAGAAATTATTATAAGAAATAAATAATTTATACTATAGAGTGTAGAGTTCGGGAGAGATGACAGTCTCCCACTGGTACAGTGACTATATAATCAGCTTTCAATATATCAACTTCAAGTCTGTAAAAATCTCAGCAGTTTGAAGATCTCTGCTTAGCTTTCTATTGGATGCTAACCAAGGGCAAGAATCAGGTCACAGACAATGTCCTTACCAGGCAGCATCTGCTACAAAGTAAGTAACAGGCTTCTTCTTTACTGCTCATTCAGAACTGGTAAGAAAAATAAATAAATAACAGAAGGAAGATTTTCCCAGTAAAACCATTACCTGGAAGAATCATTTTTGATTGTTTGGATTGTCTATTTCTTATATATAGCTGGACAAAGCCAGACTGATGGTAAGAAAAATAGAAATTGATCATTAGATTTTATATCATCATCAGTCCCTGCTATATTTAACACAGTGAGCGTGTGTGTGTCCGCATTTGTTTTGGGTGTGCTTGTTTTACAAGAATATTTGTGCATGCTGAGGCCTGAGGATATTGTCAAGAATCATTCTCTATATATCTTCCATCTTTTTCACTGGGGCAGGTTGTTTGAATCAAACTCAGAGTTCATGGCTATGTCTAGTTTTGCTAGCCAAATTGTCCTGGGAATCCCCTGTCTCTGCATTTCACAGTGGAAATTAGAGGCAGATCGCTGTGCCATCCAACCTTTACGCAGGCTTCTCAGAATCATTTCTCTGGTCCTTGCATTTGTGTAGCAAATGCATTAAACACTAAGCCAGCTTCCTAGACAAAAATCCATACTTTAATGTTTTCTAAAACTTCTAACACAATTAACTTCAAACTAACAGGAAGGAAGTAAAGAGAAGGTTTATTAGCAGAATTAAAAGAAATGTTTAACATGTCAATACAAACATTGAAATATGAATGAAATTGGTATTCCTTTTTATCATGAGTCTGAACAAAACTGTAACAAGTTTTATTGATTATACTGTTACTATGGATACCAAAAACCTTTTTTTTTGTTCATTTAGGAATTTAGAGGAAAAGAAAATTCAGAAAGAGGAAGAAGAATGAACAAATAGGCTCAGAAAGGATATGATCATTTCTTCCACTGTTATCTTCCCCAAATATTTCATAGCATAAATATTCAGTTATACTAAAAACTGAACACAAGACTGGCCCAGAACACTGATTTCTTATAGGAATCATGTAACATGCGTCTGGTGGGGCAGGTAAACTGATCTTTAAAGGTAATCTTCACTCCAGCTGCAATAAAAGTGTTTGTGAAATGAAATAGAGAAGCCAGGTCCTTTAAAGACAGATAAGCTACCAAGAAGAAATGAATATTGGAGCCAACAAGAAGAGAGTAGATTTAATACTTCTTTGACATTGTCTGTAATTAAATGTCAAGATGGCTACCAAAGATATTACCCTTTTCCCTGCAGCCACCTGGCCTCCTGCCTTGAAGAAGATACAGAAGTGATTGGAGGTCAAGGATCAGAATGCCCTATATCAAAGTCCCTGGGCAGTGCCCCTGTGTGATGCATGAACTTCTATTGGCCCGTATTGTTTCTCAGTGGTTGACATTTGCTTTATAGTATCACAAAATATGCTACATCCAATGCCTATTAGAAGGATTCCAGAGCAATGTAGTTTCTATTTAGGTCAACTGATAAGGCACAAACTGATTGGACACAGTTGATGCCAGACACATCCAATAATTGTGAATGAGGTATATTTTGATTTATATTCATGAATTGCCCAATGAGTGGTTACAGAAAAGTGGAAAGACATGCTGTATAGTTCTTATATAAGAAGCCACCAATTTAGGGGAGGTAAGTTAGATGATATTTCCAAAAATGAGTCAAAATTATTATTCTGAGAATCATTATTATTACTTTGCTGTTTACTTTTATTTTGGTGCATATTGCTGGCTGGATAAAAGGTAAAAGAATATTTTAATAATAACAGTTCTTAATTGTCAAAATGTTTTAACTGGCTTTGAATCATACAATTATGACATAATAATTGGGGATGTTGATTGAAAATTTCAAACTTAAGCAATGAGTTTAGTATTTAAGATGTGAATCTCAATTGATTTAATACACTGTGTGAGGAGCCTTCTGGGTAGGACTGCTGGTACTGCTGGTTTAGAAGCACCTCTTTAACAATGACATCTTTTAGGCCTTGTTCTCTGGGCATGGTGAATATTATATAAGTAATGGAACTAAATGATTCACTTTGTGTAATCAGTTGGGGACCTTAAACAGTTCATAGAGAAATTCACTAAAAAAGTAAATACTAATTTATTTTTAATTTATGAACAAAACTTATAGGTAATATGCTAGAAACTACATTATTACATAGAGTTCCAAATGTTGAGATTTAAGTATATAAATCGATCACAAATCATGTTTATATTACTCTTTCCTTCTGCATTGCACATATCTATAGAAATTAGAAGTGATTCTACATAAACATACTGATAAAAAACATGGATTAAGATCCCTCCAGTTAAATGTAAAATTTAACAAAATTATACTAAATATATACTTATACTAAAGATTAGTAATAGACTATTACAAGGAATACACACATACACACTTAGATAATTATTATCTGAAATTAATTTTTTTTATTTTTTATGTTTGTGTCAGAAAATATTCTTTTTGTTATTTTATTACTTTAAAAAAAATACCAATCCAAATTCCCACTCCCTCCCCTCCTCCCACTTCCTCCCCACACACTCCCACCCCTCCCCCTCCAATCCTAAGAGAGGACGAGGCACCCTGCCCTGAGGCAAGTCCAAAACCCTCCCTACTACATCTAGGTTGAATAAGGTATACATCCAAAGAGAATAGGATCCCAAAAAGCCAGTACTTGCAGTAGAGACAAATCCCAGTGCCACTGTCAGTGGCTCCTCAGTCGGCCCCAACTGTCAACCACATTAGAGGAACTAGTTTGATCCCATGCTCATTCACTCCCAGTCCAGTTAAAGTCGGTGAGCTCCCATTAGCTCAGGCAAACTGTCTTAGTGGGTGAACCCCTCATAGTCTTTTGACCTCCTTGCTCATATTCTCACTCCTTCCACTCTTCAACTGGACCTTGGGAGCTCAGTCCAGTGCTCTGATGTGGTTCTCTGCCTCTGTTTCCATATGTTGTTGGACGAAGGCCAGTTCAAGCACCCTCTTCTCTATTGCTTAGGGTCTTAACAGGGGTCATGCTTGTGGATTCCTGGGAATTTTTCTAGGGCCAGGTTTCTTGCTAACCCCATAATGGCTCCCTCAATCAAGATGTCTCTTTCCTTGCCCTCATATCTGTCTTCCTCCATCTCGACCACCCCATTCCCTCAAGTTCTCCTCAACCCTCCCCTTTTCCCCTTCTTTGCACCCCTCACCCCCGTGCTCCCAATTTTGTCAGGCGATCTTGTCTGTTCTCAATTCCCAGGTGGGTCTGTAGAGTAAGGGGAACACTCATCCATTGCTGGTGGGAATGAAAACTTATACAACCACTTTGGAAATCAATATGGCAGTTTTTCAGAAAACTGGGAATCAACCTATCTCAAGATCCAGCAATACCCACTCTTGGGAATATACCCAAAAGATGCTCAATTATACTACAAAAGCATTTGTTCAACAATGCTCATAGCAGCACTATTTATAATAGCCAGAACTAGGAAATAACCTAGATGCCCCTCAACTGAAGAATGGATAAAGAAAGTGTGGCACATTTACACATTAGAGTACTACTCAGTGGTAAAAAAAAAAAAAAATGGCATCTTGAATTTTGCATGCAAATGGGTGGAATTAAAAAACACTATCCTGAGTGAGGTAACCCAGACCCAAAAAAATGAATATGGTATGTACTAACTCTAAGTGGATACTAGCCATAAACAAAGGACATTGAGCCTGTAGTTCATGATCCTAGAGAAGCCAAGTAGTAAGGTGAACGCAAAGAAAAACATTATATAGACCCACCTGAAATTAAATTTAATTTGGCATTGTGAGTTTTTATTTGACTTAAGTGGCAATGCTAACCTGAGTTTATGGCAGAAAATTACTATAAAAATGCATTTCTGAGTTATGACAATTATCTTGGCAATATAATGATAGAACCATCCATCAACAGACTGTAAGGATCTTGCTGAACACCATGCACAAATTTTCATGATGAAGAGAAAAGTGTCCTGCTTGTGCTTCATCCCAGAGACTACATTTTTCTTCCAGACAGTTTAGTCCCTAAGCCTGCCTCAATAGATATAAATGAAGGGAATTGACTGCGTGTCTGCCCCATTCCCCAAGTAGGTGTTTATCACCTTTGTCATCTTTACCTTGTCTCCTAGGGTTTTCTTGTAATGGTCTCAGCTGCTAATGTCAGAAAAGCACGAAAGAGATTCTGTTGTCATAAAAGTGCTGCAAACATGTTTTATTATACACTGTGGTGATATAGCCAGCTTAAAAAGCAATCTTTCAAACCATCAAGAGAGGAAGAAAGAGCTACTGAAACCCAGAAAAGATAAAAATAGAAAGCTAAAACTGCAACAGATTCCAACTTCATGCTTCCAACAGCTTCCTTTCTCTCAGAGTTTTAATAGCTTAACTTTAAAAAAAATATTGAGTAGGGGAGAGAAGAAAGCACTTTAAACAATCAAGTCTATATCTACAAAGAAAATTTATGAGAAGCAAAAGACTAATGAAGATAAAGCACCATGGAATAAATAATTCATCCAAACATTATCTGGTCTCATGTGACTTAAAAAATAATCAAGAGATATGTAAAAAATTATCTGTAATATTGTTAAAGTTTAAAGTAGTCTCTCTTTCTCTCCTTTCATTTCCCTCTGTCTCTCTTTCTCTTTCTCTCTTAAACAGGGTCTTATATATCCCAGCAATGACTTGAATTTTCAGAATAGTAGGCAATAGGAATGACACACTCCACATTTCTGATTCCCCTACTCGAATTCATCTCTGAAGTGTCAGAACCTAACAGACAGCATTTAAGTGCTGATGAGATGATTCCTGGCCGTCATGATGTTAAGCACTCCACTCCCAACCCTTCATCGTCACCCTCAATTCCCCAAGGTTTACTGGGGATTTTCAGTGTTTTTTTTTCTCATCTAAATTATGTTGATTTCCATAATTTTAGCTTTAGGAACACATCCCAGGGAGATTTTAAGATAAAATAACTATATTCTCTTGGGGAGAGAGCATTACTATCTTACAGCCTTTAATCAAATGTGGATTCTTCTCTTAGGAAACTGTAGAGTTTTGTAGGATTTCAAAAACACTGTTCATGCCAGGTGTTGGTGGCACATGGCTATAATCCCAGCACTCAGTAGGCAGAGTTAGGCAGACCTCTGATTTTGAGGCCAGCCTGGTCTAGAGAGTGACCTCCAGAAGAGCCAGGGATATAGAGAAACCCTGTCTCAAAAAACAAACAAACAAAATAAACCAACCAAACAAACTGTCAAACAAAAGACAACAAGCAAACAAAACGACTGTTAATGTTTGCTCCACTTGTAAACTGGCATTACTAACCATACATAATTTATGGTACACACTTGTAAAGTACAATAATGCATGCAAAGTTCTTGAAACAACATTTCTTTGACTTGGATGTATGTTTATTTAATGCATCCTCCATGGGTGCGTGGGTTCACTGTGGTGCTGTTGAGAGATGGCAAAAACCTGTAAAAAACAGAGCTAATCCAATGTAGTTACATCATCAGTATGGAGACCTCAGAAGGGACTGATGGCAAGGGGGGAAAGTAGCCATGAGATGTGAGTGTAGCTTCTTATCCTCTTCCTTCATGCTTCTGTTTCCTTTTTCAGTTCTTTATTATGGCAATGATATAAGCAGAAGCCATGGCCAGGAGGTAGATGCTCTTGCAGATATTTCAGAAGCTTTTCTATCACTGGAAGTTTAAGTTAAAATTAACCTCATTAGTATCTAAAACACTCAGCTGTGGGGATTTTGTTATAACAACACAATGGAAAGTAAACAATTTTTTTTCTGACATAATCATCGACTCTAATATAATTCATCCTTTCACCTTTTAAAATTTTTTACAGAGATTCATATAAACTTTTGACATTTAGACTTGCTAAGAACAGCCAGAGGACCATAAGAGCATATACAGTATAGAAGAGGAGAAAATGGATATATTATTTTTTGAACAAATTCATATAATATCCTTATCATCTAAATCTGTGATCTAGATTTCCACACTAGGTAAGCTACAATCATACTATTACAGCAGGTTGAAACCCATGTTGCAAATACCAGGCATATCCACGATTTAGCATTGTAGCACATTGTTATAATGTACAGAGTTCACACCCAAACTGAGTTATCAAAACTATCAAAAAGAATCTCTAATGTTTTAAGTAAATGTTTCATTTTGTGATGGGCCATATTCACAGCGTCTGGAATACATAAGTGGGCCTTTGTTGGGCACAAGAGAGACCTAAGCTATAAGTTTTACCAAGGCTAGGAAAAGAAGGAAAATAAGACATATTTGACATAAATACAGTCTGAAAAGACATTCAGAATTTATTCAGAAAAAGAAAGGCTGTTCAAGGGGAGAATTTTACATGGCTGCAGTTTGAGATATCGGGAAACATCACGAGTATCTATTAGATATTCAGGAATTTAACATGAAAAGTTCAGCTCACTCTGTAGTACAAACAAATACAAAAGTATAAGATTTTGCTTTAGAGGGTAAGATGTTATGATAGAGCAATGAGGCATTGTAAACCAATTTCAATGAAGGAAGGACTAAAATCTGATATCTCCTACTTCAGAGCTCATTCTAGGAGCCCAGTGCTCTTGTACTGGTAGAAAGACCAGAAATACCTTTTCTGTTTAGTAATCAAGGTGACATTAGTAATAACGGTGCTGTTCAATGTAGAATGTTAAAGAAATTATTTGTGGATATCTGTGTAGTGGGTGTTTTGTACATGTGAGTACAATGCTTAAAATTCCCAAAAGATGTTATCAGATTCTCTGGAACTTTAATACAGAAGGTTGTGAATTGTCCATCATGGGGGCTGAGAGGTAAACATAGGCTCTGTAGAAACAGAAGTACCTCTCAATCCCCATGCAATGTTATGATTAAGAAAATGGGAAAGGCAGTGGAAATTGATAAGAAAAGGGTGCCAGGAATTATTTAGGGGAGCAGAGTACACTGCATGGGCTGAAGAAGAGAGATATTGTTTGGTGACATCTGCATCAGTGGGCAGAGTTGAGTACAGGGGACACATGTCAAGTACCCAACTCAAGTCACTAAATGCTTGGTAATATGATCTGGAAACCCTAATTGTGAAGTGTCAAATAGCATCATGGAAACATGGCTTTATTATTACCTCACCTTCTAGGTTTCTGCTTTAAAATAAAAAAACAACCTACTCTATTTATAAAGCTCTTTGCTAACATATTAGATAAATGTCATATTTTATATATAGGCAGATAGATAGAGAGAGAGAGAGACAGACAGACAGACAGATAGAGAGACAGACAGACAGACAGACAGAAAGAAATGATTAGACTTTCCATTTATTAGGAATATTCCATCCCTGTATGGGATATGGGATGTTTAAGTGAACTTCTTTCTAAATTTACCCACACTGAAAAGAACATGAAGTTGTACATGTACAGGGTTACTCAAAAGAGTAAAATATAGAGATATTTCAGAATCATTTCCATAAAAACTAGATGAGCAGACTGGGGCTGCTGGCAGTGGCACCAGGATTTACCCTACTGCATGTACTGGCTTTTAGGATCCTATTGTTTTTGGATGTATACCTTGCTCAGCGTAGATATAGTAGGAGGGCCTTGGATCTCCCACAAAGCAATGTGCCTTACCCTCTCTGGGGATTGGATGGGGGTGAGCTGGGAGGGTGTGTGGAGAGAATGGATGGAGGGGAGGGAGTGGGGACTTGGATTGGTATTTTAAAACTCTAATAAATTTTTAAAAAGTGCAAAAAGAAAAAAATTTAAAAAGATAAAAAAAGCAAGATGAACACAGAAGCACTCAGAAATTAGATTTAAACATTGAAATGGGGTCAAAACAACATACATGAGAAGAGAAAGCTGCATCTGAATAGAGTAAGAGAACAACATAAAATATAAATGAGCTTGCCAATACCTTTCCACATGACTAAACTTACAAGTTTCACTTTTCTTTGAAATTCAAATACTAAAGAACACAGCTTATACATTTTATAATAGCACAATACTACCTATTAAAATTAGAATTTTTGGTGATATATATTGAAATGGAAGATTAATACGAAGTCGCAATTTTCACTGGCTTCTAACTTTGGCAAAACATTTAATTTCAAATGGAAGCTGGCGTGAGTTTACTCTCTGTCAGACTCCAGCCCTTGCCAAGTTCTACAAACATCCAGTTCAGCTGTTTGGGGCTAAGATGTATGCCAAAGTAAAGAGGTTTTTGTTTTTTTGTTTTTTATTTTATTTTTTCATACAGTTCCAAACATTTTTCCTTATAAAAGTAAAATGAGTAAATGACTGTTTATCATGAGACTGTTAATTAATATAAAACAACCCACATAAAAAGCTTATATATAAAGGTATTCAGTGAGCAGCCATGTCTAGAGGATACAAAAGAATCCACGTTTTTGCTACAGACTTACTTTCACCAAATACTCTTGAAAAGAAAGAGCATCTTTGTGTCTTACCTACTCAATGGCAAAATAAAGAGATTATTATTAATCTCTAGAATCATAACAGTGGAAATGATAGGCAGCTTGCAAATATAAACATTTGATTTTACTTCTCAATATCTTTCTATTATGAAGTTTTATTGTAGTAACTTCTGTTGTTTTGTGGATATAAATAAACCTGGAATGTGATGATCTCTCTGAAGTACAGATGACTGAGTTCTTTTCATATAAAATCTATATACCAGGAAATTTTCAGAGCACTCAAAAGCTACGTTTAGTGTTTGGAGTTTCTAGGAGTCATTACATTAATAATTTGATTCATCATTTGTCTAAATTACCACTTTGTTATATAAAGTCTATGTGGCTTTAAAAGGTTAATAATAGCTTATTCCAATATGTACCACATTTTTCATTAGGAAATATTTTACACATCTAGAGTTTGAAGGTATCTTAATAGGTCTGAGTAATAAGATAGGTCCTTTTCACATGTAATATGTAAAAGTATATTTATAGTCACATCAAGAATCCTAAGGTTGGAAGTGGAGAGAAGGTTCAGAGGTCAAGAGCACTGGTTACTGTTCCAGAGGACCCATGTTCAATTTCCAGTACACACATGGCTGCTCACAATTGTTTTTAACTCCATTTCCAAGGTATCTGACACTCTCACAGATATACATGCAGGTAAAACACCAATGCACATAAAATATAAATAAACCATTAAAAATAAGAAGAGTCACAAAGTTCTTTAAACTGTATTGTTGACTGAATAATATTTTGAATTATTCCTAGGACATCCCAAAACACTATAATGACAAAATAATTTTAATTTAATAAGCTAAACAAAAGCCAGCATACAAAAATTGTTTCATTCACTTATATCTAGGCTGCATAATAATGTTTCATGAAAAAAATCCTGAGTAAATATTTAATTAATTGAACAGTTACAAATGTCCAGATATTCATTGTCATTTAGGAGTAAACACAGATTACCAGGTATATTTGGAGATACATGCAAAATTTATAGTGTACCTGTTTGAAAACAGTATTGTCACCATTAACCTGCTACAGAATATGTTTAGAATATTGATATCTAACATATAGCACTCAGAATTTAAGTAATTTCAACTTAAGTGAATGTGTATATTTTGTTCTATGATTCAACATCAAATGTCTGACTTGTGTTTTGTCTAGAAGTAAATGAGGTTTATGATTATGCCTATCCGAGCACTGTTGGGCTATTGTGAAACACATAGAATAATTTTTGCAATTTGACTCATTGACCAGACATGATTATTATCAGACTAACCCTGTCACTAAATTTCCCAGTTATTATTTTAAAACCACAGGCAACAAACGAGTACAACACTAATAATTCTCAAATAAACACAGCAGGGTCGTAGGGAAAATAATGAGTGTTTTGCATTCCAGTCTATGCGGAATCCAAACAGATCAACTCTGAATTTTGTTGTTCTAGAAACAGAATTTCTATAACAGATTTTACATTTAGGGAGCCATTTTAGGGTTTGCAAGAGTCTTGGCTCTAGAGGGGATCCCAGGTGTCCATGGGGATGTCCCCAGCTAGGTCCTTGGGCAGCAGAGGAGAGGGTGCCTGAACTGGCCTTGCCCCATTATCACACTGATGATTATCTTGAATATCACCATAGGATCTTCATCCGGCAATGGATGGAGATAGAGACAGACTCACATCAGAGCACTGGACTTAGTTCCCAACATCCAGTAGAAGAGCAGAAGGAGAGAGAAGATGAGCAAGGAAGTCAGGGCCGCGAGGGGTTGGTCCACTCACTGAGATAGTGTGCCTGATCGAATGGGAGTTCACCAAAGCCAGCTGGACTGGGACTGAATGAGCATGTGATCAAACCGGACTCTCTGAATGTGGTTTACAATGGGGGCTGACTGAGAAGCCATTGATAACGGCATTGGGTCTTGTTTCTACTGCATGTACTGGATTTCTAGGACCCTAGTCTATTTGGATGCACACCTTCCTAGGCCTGGATAGATGGGGGAGGGCCTTGGACTTCCCTCAGGGCAGGGTAACCTGCCCTCTCTTAAGGCAGGAGGGAGAGGGAGGAAGGCGAGTGGGGGAGCGGGAGGGGAATGGGAGGAGGTGAGGAAGTGGAAATTTTTTAATGGAAAAATAAAAAAATAGAAGTGGCTGTTGCTTAGTATTTGAAAAGACCAGTGCAACTAAATAAACACAGTGTATGAATTAATGTCTCTAGTAACAGTAGACATTTAAGATTTTTAGGTATGTGATAACACAACTATCACTAAAATTGTTACAAATATGTAACATTTTAAATCATTAATAAGAACATGCTTATATTTTAATCATTAATAAGAACATATGTTAGGAGAGGTAGCTCCTTCATTCTTGGCCACTTAGAACAGAAATAATCACACAGAAACTATATTATTGGCAATACTGTTTGGATAATAGCTTAAGCGTATTTCTGGCTAACTCTTATATCCTAAAGTAGCCCATCTCATTAATCTGTGTTTTGCCATGTGGCTGTGGCTTACTGGGTAAAGTTTCATCCCTGGCATTTTCTCTGACTGGGATACATGGCTTCTCCAGACTCTGCCTTCTTTCTCCCAGAATTTAGTTTAGTTTTTTTTCACCTAGCTCTATCCTACCCTATCATAGGCCAAAGAAGTTCTTTTATTCATTAACCAATAAAAACAACACGTAGACAGAAGGACTTTCCACACCATTTCCCCTTCTATGTTTAAATAAAAAGGAAAATTTTAACTTTAACATAGTAAAACTGCATATAACAAAACAGGTATTAAGTAAGAATTACAGTTATAATATTTATATCTACTTTAGTTTTTGCTATAACTAAGGAAAACTATAATTATTTCTTCAACTCCATCAAAGACTCCATAAGGATATAATATTACCTAAGTAAACAGGAAGTGCATTATAAGTAGCTCCCAATACTCTAGAATTGACAAAGACATCTCGCTGCCTGAACAATCTTTCAAAGTTCTTCAGTAACATTGCAGGCACCCATCTCCAGCCTACTGGATCCAGCAGACTTTTCCATGAAACAGGAAATTTCAAAGAGAGTTCCACCTATATTGGCAGTTTGTCATTAACTTTCTTCTGTGTCCTGCAGAATGTCGAACAGACTCCATTTGTTCTTTTATGAACCAGGAACCCCAAAGGATGGTCTCACCTTTAGGCAAGTTTAGTAGTCATTTTTTGTGGGTCCTGCATGTCCACTTCATTCAGCATAACATCAAGCAGTCCAGGCAAGAGCAATTTCTTGCTGTGAGACAAAAAAACGTTTATTGGCCAGTAGCCAGGCAGGAAGTATAGTCAGGGAACCAGGCAGGACATATAGGTGGAGAAATGAGAACAGAAGAATTCTGAGAAGAGGAAAAGTCAGGCTGCAGTCGTTACCCAGATGGATAAGAAGCCAGATACAGAACAAGCAAGATGAGACTGCCTTGCCGAAAATGCTACCAAGCATTGTGGGCTAATATAATTATAAGAATTAATTAGAAGCCTGAGATACTAGGTCAATCAGTTTATAATTAATGTAGACCACTGTGTGATTTCTTTGGGACTTAACAACTACGGGAACTGGGCAGGACAGAAATCTCTGTCAACAGTTTCTTGCCCAAATGGCTAACAAACTCCGTAAGTAGCGTCTTCGATGCCCATCATCCTCTTGAAGCAACTAGTGCTGCCAGTAGCAGATGTGTCTCATGTTTTGAAAAGTTCTAAGCTATTAAAACATTTTAAATGCCATATTTCGTAGGTCTTTGAAAGATTTGAAAATTATCTATCTAACTGAAATATATATATACATATATATATGAAACCTAATTATACATGACTACAAGCTTGACCTTCAGAGATGACTAAACCAGTATTTCTTAACTATACATTACACTTTTAAATGAGCTGCACAAACACAATACCTTATCAATAGCAGAAATATACACATAACAAAATTGACCTTAAATTTGTATCAATAGTCTTTGTCATGAAAGTCAATTTATGGTGATGCAATTGAAACTCTTCCTTAAGGCAATCATATCATTGATGCTGCATAGCCTGAACACATTTCAAAGTTTACATGTTTTTATACTCTGCAGTAAGGAGCATCTTAGTCCCTCAGAATGCAATTAGCAGTCTGGTCCATCTCAGACACTATGCAGATGCACTCCTTTTTTGTTATTTTTGTCATTCCAAGTAGTCATCCAGTTTTGTAGAACCCTCTTGTATACCTTCATAACAAGAACCTTTACATAATACATAATTTAATATCCACATATATGAAGGTATTCATCAAATATGCATTGTATATTTGTAAGAATTCTAGAAATAATACTGAATATAAAACTGTTATGTTAAATGTGATAGGAATTTTTAAAGTTTTTAATAATGTAAATAAAGAGATGGATTTGACTTTTCTAGTCTGAGGCAGGACAATAGTGGGAGACTCCAAGGTGAGTTTTATATTTGAAATTAGTAGTTAATTCCCATTGGCTAAAATTTGACTTATTTTTTTGAGAAAGCTATTTTCTACATATGAGAGTAAACTTAGCTGCTACTTTATGCTGTTGTTCTTTTATCTTACTCATTTTGTGTTATTTTTAATCAATTTCTATTACAAATAATGACTTTTACTGAGCTTACTCAGAAAATCAGAATTAGATTGTGTTTAGAACTAATAGCACTCTCATAACAAACTATGACAATAGCTTTGCTGTTCCTTATAGATGCCCCACTCTGCCCTACCTCGAAATATCCCAAGAAAGCTTGGCTCACCTAAGTGTGTTAGATTTGATACTAAGATATTACATTGCTGCTGTCTTATATCCCAATACATGTCTCAATAAAAAGAATCTATTTTTTCTTAACAAATGCTTTTCTAAAACTAAAGACTCATCATTAGGCAGACAAATTAACTTTGAAAAGGAAATTTAAAAAGAGACAAAATTACTGGCCTTAATGTATATTGTATTTGCTTGGGAAGTGTTAGCGAGAGAACAATCATTATCTTGAGAATAAATGTTAAATGGAGATACAACGTCTTTGTAAGCATTATTGAGGGTACAAATTGTCCCATATAAAAGATTGAATTTTGTAATAATTACACTATTAAAGTGTAGAAAGGAATCAAGTCAGCCTGGCAGAAAGTTAAAAAAAAAGAACCAAATTAATCAAAAAGCATGCTAAGCCATACTTGGTAATCTAACAACAAAGCGTTTTTCATATTTTATACTGCTTTCTATTTCTAGAATGGAGTCAGCACCTCAGAACAGTTTGGAAACCCTTAAACAAATCTTTCAGAATCGCAGCATTTATATTTTGGACTCAATGAATTGCTTTGAGGCTTTGCTGTTTATCTCTTAATCCTTTATTGTTTAATAATCTTTCTTCACAGATGGTGACATGCAAATTATATTTTCCCAATGTAAATAGTGCTGCGAGTGCAGACTTAAACCTGAATAAAGCAGATTTGTGTTAGGTGGCAGTGACAATGAAGAAAAGAACACATGGTGAGGCCACACAAACTTCTTGTTTCCTTCCATTCCTAATGGCTTTTTGATCCCTGAGCAGGTGTGGAGTCATACAAGCAGATTGTATCTCAGTATTAACTCAGTCTTATCAACTGGTTATATTAAATTAGGAGTGTTTAACTATCATTCCATATAATTATGCTAAGATGTTCATGGCTGCAGTGTCTGGAGTGAAAGGAAAACTGACTAAACTTTGGCACAGTTATGCATGACCTTCATGACAGTTCAGCAAACACCTTTGTGTAAAAACTCAGGCCCCTTTTGCTTTCAGGTAACACAGGTGACCGCCTTCCCACCTTGGTATGGTTTTCTCCTTCTGAGTCACAGTGCAGCAAAGAAATCTATTGTCATTAATTTGCTAATCATATCTAAGGTGTGTATATAATAGAAAGCAGGGTAACTAAGTAGCTTTTTAAAAATGAAGAGGTATGGGGAATATTTGGCAAGCTCTAAGAACCAGTGTTGTTATAAAAAAAAAAATCTTCCTAAATGCAGAAACAGTGTAACTATCCTAAACGGTATTAAGAAAAGAATAGACTTGGCACATCCACCCACATTACCACTCAACCAATTCTTTCAAATGTAGTTTAGCTTAATGACCATAGACAGGTGATTTTAAGCATGTTTGAACTCAAATTATGAGTTAGAAGCAAAACAGCTAATTTTCCTTTATTGCCCCCAAACATATTTTCAGCATAATGACTGTGGGACTTTTTGCTCCACATTAATTTTGATGTTTAAAGAACAAAAAGTAACTTTAGTCAGAGAATATTCCAGATATTTGCTTACAAATTTTTAGTTACCTTTATACTGAAGAGCTCATTTCCATTTGCTTACCTGCCTGGAATGAGCTATACACCAGCAAAGACTTCAGGGACACTAGGCCTATTCAACAAAAATTTCCAGGTAAAAAATTGAATGATTAGCCTTGGAAAAATTGGCAGAAATTTCACAGGTCTACCACAGTATCTCTATGTAAGTGGATAATTATTATCCAAAGGAAGAATGTCAGAAGCCAAACAGACAAAACAAAACCTACAGAGAATACAGGAAAAATATTTGATATCAGATTGATATGCAAGCCATAATACTAAAACATATATTCCTTGCTGGTGATGAGATCTCTTTAAGATTTTACCAGTATTGGGCTTAAGGAGTGTTTGAAAGTTTCTTTTATAAATTTCATGGGTAATTATTTTAATTCCATCCGATGAAAAGGGGAGTTTGCCTAAGAGTGTATGTAGAAAAAATGGGCCTTTATCAAGAAGAAAAAAATAAAAACTCATTTGAAATGGATCCTTCCTGAGAAATGTAGCATCATTTTGGCTACCAAACATGTATGGTCTCTAAGGTTATCTTCTATGTTTCATGTTCATAACATATTCCCTGATTTCCCAGTGAGCATAGGTGCAGAGTGCATCACAATATCAGGTTGTAAGTCTGCTTAACTAACTTGGATAGTTGTTTACCAATGAGCAGGAATTTGGCCTTCCGAAAGTTATCACCAAATTTGTTTCCCAATACTCCAAGACTATACCAACTAAATCTGATGGGTAATAGTGAGACAAAATTTATTCATAGTGTAAGTCAGAGGTTTTAATTTGAACATCATTTCTGGAAGTTATCACCAACTCAATCAATATATAGCATACTTTTACAACCCTGCATCAGTTGACAGTTAATGGTCCACTCAGCATTTCATTTCTATCACCATAGGCTAATTTTCCTATATTAAATATGACATAAAGGGAGCTTGATAGCAAGCAATTAATTGCATCCAACTACTTTCATTCACCATCAGACTTCTAGGAATCTGCCTTCTGACTATGTGAATATGTTCATTCCTTGTATATCCATCATTCCATTATACAAATATACTGTGGTTATTTAGCAATCATTGAGCACTGTTGGCTTAGAAGTAAATAATAATTTACTCAGAGGTGACTATTTATATAAGAAATTGCCTAATGTCAAAGCCATTTGTCACAGTGCTCCCCCATCACCAATGTTCTCTTGCTTCTTGTCATCGCCAATATTCCATGGTATAGGTCTTTTTAATTATATTCTTTCTAGCCACAACCAATAGCATTTCACTATGGTTTTAGTTTTCCTTTAATATGATCACCAGCCTTAAAAAAACAACTATATTCTAAATTATAGTTGCTATTCTTGTAGTGCCAGCATTATTAATAAACTTGTTAGAAATGGAAACTTTATACTCCACCTTATGCTTAACAAATAAGAAATTTTGAGGTTGGAACAGTCATTTGTGTTTCTAATGAGCCCTCTCTGTGATTAAATAAAATCATTTGCTAAGGTAGCTCCTTGCTCTCCAACACTGTATTAGTAATATCAGAAGATATAACTAAAAGGAACAAATTCTGATATATAGTTAACAAATATTATTTTATACAATAGAAACTAGTAATCCTTATACATACACACACACACACACACACAGAAACACACAAATATACATACTCACAAACATACAAACCTGTGTGTAATTTGAATTTTTTAATTAATCAAATATATATCTTTGTTAAGCTAGTTTACTACATTTTAAATTATTTTGCCTTTTTCACAATCAGCTACTAACATGGTGTTCTCAATCAGAAACATGTCTGCATGTGATCTTCATTGTAGTACTAGTCATGGTAGTCAAGTGTTGAGAGCAATCCCAATGTGATAATAAATGAATCATTGCCAAAAATAGTGATACAACAAAATTTTATTTAGTCTTTAAAAAGAATACAATATATAATTTGTCATAACCTGTATAAAATGTACACATTATGTTAGTTCAATTATCTAGACACAGAACAAATAAATCTGGAACCGTTTCACTTGTGTGTGTAATCTAAATATTCAAACACAGAGATTAAGAGACAATCATGGTAGTTACCAGCACCTAGGTATGAAGGCAGAGAGTGCAGGCTACGAAAGGGAAATAATGGTTAAAATATCTAAAAACTCAGTGAAACAAGAGGGGACAATTCTGGTGACACACTGCATAGCAAGCATCACACGTTCACATAGGTCACTGCATTGAATTTGGGTTCTCAGCCTGCAGTAATGTTGATATATTATAATCTAGAGGGTGTATAATCTTTGGAGATGTTCTCTTGAAAAATATACTGAGATACTGAAAACTTCCTAATTCTTTGCATTCTAGCTACTACGAGCTGAGCATTTTCCATGCAATATACCCTTTCCATGATGTTTTGTGTTGTGATAACCCGAAAGACTACAGAGCCAGGAGACTATGGGTTAAAACCTTTGAAACCATGAATCAGAATGAACTATCTTTTTATGAATTAATTAGCTCACAAATAATGTCACAATAATGGAAAGATGAGAAATTTATAAAATAAAATAAACAAAAATTTGTTTTATGTTTCAAATTGCTAAGAACAAATTTTGAATGTTATTAGCACAATGGATAAGTATATGAGGTAATGTATATATTAACTGACCAGAACAAATCATTGTACTGTGATTACATGGAGTATTCATAATATTGAATCCTATAGATACACACTGTTATTAGATTTCAAAAGGCTCTTTAAAGAACAAAGTTGATATAAATTTAATAGTGAAGCATTTCTGCATGTACTAATTTAAAATCAAGGCAGCAACTGTCCTGAATTCATAAACTTTCTTCCATAATCTAGTACTTAGCATTGCTAAAATCATGGCAGAAACTCCAAACACTCTGTGGAAATAGGTTTCAGAGAATAAAATATCAAACCAAACCTTTCCAAGACATTTTCAAATTAGGATGCTTATAAAGTTAAACTCAACAGGGAGAAATATCCAAGCAGAATTTTAATTATGCCAATATGCAATAACCTTTTCCAGAGCAAAGTCTATTTTTGACAACTTTTTTTCCCAAGCAATTCAATGTTCTTGAGTTATTACTAAGTTTAAATTATAGAATTTCAGGACATGTTGCCATCAGTTTTGGGGGTTTGTTATTGTTGTTGTTGTTGTTAGTCTTGTTTTGGTGATATGGAGACTGGGAAAGCAGAATACATTAGGAAAGGAAGTTGAGAACAGCTGTTTATTTAGTTGGTCTAGACTTGAGGCATCAGCAGTTTATGTGGCCACACTGAACAGTTGAAAGAGCTCTTAGTATCAAGAGAATCTGATAAAGATGATGTGATTGAAATATCAAAAGCATCCCCTTGAAAGTGCAAAGTTTCTGGTAAGTATTAATATCATATTCCATAACAACGAATTATGCAGGATGCAGGTAATAATTTTAATTTGACAAATCTATGGAAACCCATCCCCAAATATTTTTAAAATTTGAGAGACTATATTGAGTTTTGTTTTCTCTGAAATAATGATGCATTAATAGTGAATTAATGAATCCAGAATCCACTTCTTTCACAAGAAGATAATTTAAATATAACTATTAAATGGCAAAGTAAATTGTAAAAATACCTAATAAAGAATTAAAAATTACATTTTTGGGGAAAATATGGAATCATTTTGCTGCTTCTTATAAAATATTAAAATCAACACAACTAGCTTGCTCCTTGATCTTTCATTAGAACTCCTCTTCTTTCATCAGTACATATATGTAAATCTTTTCTTCAAACTGACTTGACAAAATTAAGGAGAAAGAAAACATGTTCTATTTAAGAGGTATTATTTTGTAAAATAGCATCTAGACTATAACTATTAGATAAGTTAACAAACAGATTACAAGGAGTTTATTTTTACTATATAACTTTTAATATTAAGATAGATAATAATTAATAGATAGATGGAACATAATATATGATAAAAAGGAGATTTAGTAACAAATTGGCTATAAAATTACACATCATGAAAATTTCCATAGACAGAAGGATGTCTAAAATGATTATTTTCTGTCTTTTTTTGTTATATCTGGGTCCCACTCAATCATATAGAGTCCACCCACAATGAAGGTTGAATGTTCTCTACTTAGTCTACCAATCTACCTGCCAGTCTCCTCTGGAAACCCCTCCTTAGATACAACTAGAAGTAATAATTTATTTGTTCCTATGTATACCTTAATCTACACATATTCACATTTAAAATTACAAGACCACCTCCAATAGACATTCTTATACAACTCCTATTGCTACACTCACCTTTCAGATAAAAATAACAAGGCAAAATTACTAGTTAGCATCACGCAAAGAAGATAGAATAGATTCATCTCTCTTCTGTGAAAAGGATGTAAAGTTTATTAGTAGGGCTTACTATTCTCCTGGCAGCCCAAATTTTAAAATAATATGACACAAAATTTGTCATAAATAATGATATAATTTTGGTTTATCTTATACGATCAAGAATTAAGTGGAGGATGAAAGCAAAGATATTATGATGTATAATGTCATACATCTTCAATCTCAACCAACAGGAGTCTAATAAGTTTGTGGCCAGGATTAACTATATAAAAATTCTTTGTATCATAAAGGAGTATGCATAGAAATGAAAACTGGGTGTTTGCTTTGAATATATACATATGTTAATATATGTTGATAGGTGTATATAAAATCTTTTTCTTAACAAGATAAAGACAATACACTCTTGAAAATTAGGGGTGGATCTGGGATAAAGGGGAAGTAGAGGGGAAACTGTGGTAAGGAAAGGGAGGAGGAGCTGCAGTCAGGATGTGATATATAAAGAAGAATTAAAAAAAAGAAAATTAGTCTAATTTCTATAACTCATACATGAAAATAGCTACTAATTAAAGCAAACTTCTACTATTCAAATAATATTTCCTTCAGTTTTCAAAAACAACTCAACAAGTCTGTGACCAATTGGTTGACCCAAACTTTCATCCTAAATGGTCTAAGATGTTCAATAATATGGGATTCCCCTCTGTATGCTGTGAATATGTTTTATTACCATTGGTTAATAAAGAATCTGCTTTGGCCTATAGAAGGACAGAATGGAACTAAGTGGGAAAACTAAACTGAATGCAGAGGAAAGAAGGCAAAGTCAGGGAGATGTCATGTAGCTGTAGAAGGAGACAGATGCTGGAATGTTACCAGTAGACCACAGCCTTGTGGTGATATATAGATTAGTAGAATTGGGTTAATTTACCATTTAAGAGTTAACTAGAAATATGCATTAGCTATTGGCTAAACAGTGTTGTAATTAATATAGTGTCTGTGTGATTGTTTGGGTCTGGGTGGTCAGGAAACTAAAGTGCAGTCTCTGCTTACAAATGGAACTCAAAGGCTGGCATGGATGCATGTAAGACATTAAAAAGCTTAATAAAACAAAAGTGGCCTTCTTGATCCACAAAAATGGGAGCCAAATGCAGATCTTGGTAGCCAAATATTTTCAGATAGGCTCTGTTTGCTGGTGGTGAGCAAAGATATGGCTCCTTTAAGAGACAGCTTCCTGACTCAGCTTTAGCAGCAAAAACTGCATGGCTTCTTTAAGAGACAGCTTCCTGGTTCTGAATGTCTCAGTCTCTTTTGGGAGGTACTGCTATGTAACTTAAAAGTGCTCTTCAATGGGGTCTGTGAGCAGCGTGTTACAAATTGCTTAATGGCAACATAGACCCTACGCATCCCTGGAGGTGGGGCAGTGAGCAGGTGGTGAACATACCTCTGCCATGTTGGACTGGGCAGACCCAACAGGCAAAACCACAGCATTAGTCCTAGTCATGCCTACTTAACATTAAAAAAAAAAAACTCTCCTGATCAGAAAATAATTACAGATACACAAATACACAATAAGACAGATTCAGATGAAAAAGAACTCTGAATGAGTCACAGTGTTGGATAAATGAACATGGGCTTAAGAGAGAGGAAAGAAAGATTACAGAAAGTCATTGATTAAAGGAGAAAAGATAATAAAATAAATATTAAAGAGTAAGAGAGTAAAAAAGCCACTTAAAGATAGAAAATACACAGTCTTGATTATGTATATTATTGTGTTTTTTAAAAAATTTTTTGTCTGTGACTGAGCTAAGTACAGAGAGACATTTCATTGTACAGGCTGCTAATCTAAAAACACATATTTATTTTAAAAGTATCTTGACTTCAAAATTTGAGTCTTAGGGTATGTTACTTTGAGAAAGATGTTTTGCTTTTGCTTCACAGAGGATGAGAACCTGTGGATTCCTTCCAGACTAATGTCATTTGATGGAATAAGATCCCCTGAAAGGTCTCCGTGAACTCTGAAAGTACTTCACTCAACAAACAACAGGAAGCAGTTCAGAGAAAACTGCACCCTAATTCCCAAAATAATTGTTTATAAATGATTGTTTTATTTTAAAAGGATTGATTATTAATGATTAATAGTCACAATTTCTAAAAAACAAAATAAAGAAGAAATGATATAGAGATGAATACTTTGCATTGGTGTGGATTTTAGTTTATTGATACAAATTTATGGTCAATTTTGTTATATGTATATTTCTACTCTTATTTATGTGTTTGTGCAGCTCATTTAAAAATACAATGTATAATTAAAATTATAATTTAATAGTCATCTATAATAGTCAAAATGTAGTCATGTTAGTTTCCTAGATATACAGAGATATATTTCAGTTAGATAGAAAATCTTCAACACTTCAAAGACCTACAGAATATGGCATTTAAAACGTTTTAAGAACTTAGACTTTTCTTGACAGTGAGACATGTCTGCTTCTGGCAGTACCAATTACTTCAGAGATATTGATGGACATTGAAGAAACTTGGTATGGAATTTGACTTCCATGTGGCAAGCCTAGCCATTTGATAAGAAACTGCTCTTGCCTGGACTGCTTGATAGTATGCTGTATGAAATGGACATGCAGGACCCACAGAAAAGTACCTGCTGAACTTTACAAAAGAGGGAATGGTCCTTCAGGGTTCCCACTTCATGAAAGACATTCTGCAGGACACAGAAGAAAGTAACTGACAAACTGCCAACATAGGTGAAACAGTCTTTCAAATTTCTTGCTTTATGGAAAAGTCTGCCAGATGCTATGGGCCTGTAGGCTGAAGATGGATGATCCAATGTTACAGAAGAACTTTGGGTAATTGTCCAGGCAGTGAGATGTCTCTGTCAATTCTAGAATTTTGGAAGTTTCTTACAATGCACTTTCTGCTTACTTTGGTAATATTATATTATTCTGGGGTCTTTGATGGAATTGAAGAGAGATAGTTATAGTTATAGCTTTCTTTACTTATGAAAAAAGATATAGTAGGTATAAAACTTTAGATACAAAATATTAAATATTGTAACTATAATTCTTGCTTGATACCTGTTTTGTTATATGTAATTTTCTTATGTTAAAGTTAAAACCTTCCTTTTTATTTAGACAGGAAAGGGGAGAAGTTGTGGTGTTCCCCTTTGTATGCTGTGAATATGTTTTATTACCATATATTAATAAAGAACCTGCTTTGACCTATGACATGGCAGAAAAGAACTAGATGGGAAAACTAAACTGAATGCAGAGGAAAGAAGACAGAGTTAGGGAGATGTCATGTAACTGCAGAAGGAGACAGACACAGCTCATTACTGGTAGGCCACAGCCTTTTGGTGATGGATTAATAGAAATGGGTTAATTTAATATGTAAGAGCTAGTTAGAAATAATCCTTAGCTATGGCCAATCAGTGTTGTAATTAGTATAGTTTCTGTGTGATTATTCAGGTCTGGGTGACCAGGAAACTAAAATGCAATCTCTGCTTACAATTTTGGTCATGCCTACATTGATTGTTGTAATTTCTAAATATCCTTAATCCTTGAGCAAACTAACAGAATTTGATCCTATGAGGCTTACCAAGTAAAGTTCCATCTACTGTCACTCTCCAGTGGGGTTGCATGGCTTCTCCTTGGCTCCACCTACTCTCTTCTCTTTTATCTGTTTGGAATCCCAGCCTTGCCTTATTCTGCTAAACCACTGACCAAAACAGATTTATTCATTAACCAATAAAAGCAACACATAGACAGAAGGACCTCCCACACCAAAAGGGGAAGAAATGAAGAACAGAGTAGAAACTGACTTTTAATATGTTTAATTCCCTGGAAGGCAGCAACTCCTCATGGAATTAGCCAGTATTCAATCATTCAACTGGAGCAAAGCTGTGTGCACATAACTGTGTACACATGTCTGTTTGGGGCCTTTCAGAACGTCCGAGAAAGCCTCCATTATTAACAGAAAAGTTTTGGGTTGTTTTGTTTGTTATTGTTGCTGTTTGTAGTGGCATTTCAATTGTATTTTAATAAATAAAGGCTGCTTGAAGATATGAGACTAAAACAGTCACACTGGTCAACCTTACAGACCAGATTATGGTAACACACTCCTTTAATCCCAGTAACCACAGTAACACACACCTTTAATCCCAGTAGCCACATTAATTGCCATAGAAATTGTGTGGTGCATGCTTTTAATCTGAGTCCTAGAGAGGATTGTAAAATGTTAGGAAACAGCTCTTAGATACACAGTCTCCTTCTGAGATTCCAGAAGGCAGGCTCGCCATTTTCAGACTGAAGTCAGGTAAGAGCCAGTGACTGGCTGTTTTGCTTTTCAGAGCTTCAGATTGATCCCCAATTTATGACCCTGATTTTTTATTAATTGTGGTTCAGTTGTTTGTTTTGCTTTGTTTTCTTGTTGTTCTATTATCTGGAGCCCAACCACCTGCCTTGATATCTGTGCCGAGGCAGCACAGATTTTATAGTTGTGATGTCCATTCCACATATTAGTCAAGCCTCACAGTTGCCTTGTGGAGTTTTGGAGCTCCTTGGAACTGATTGTAGAAACCACTGTCCCAGGTGAAGTCTGCACAGCTATGCAAGAAAAGAATCAAAGACAATTGATGCATAGACCTTAGAGGTAAATAAAATAGGGTAATTGCTAAAGGCTTTACATACGTGCCATTGTATTTCTTTCACTAAAGAACTGCCTGTTATGCTTTGTAAATTAAATTATGGTGCTCCTTCTTGCATGCACACACACACACAGAGAGAGAGAGAGAGAGAGAGAGAGAGAGAGAGAGAGAGAGAGAGAGAGAGAGACTGAGAGAGAAAGAGAGAGTCAAAGACTTTTAAGTACGTTTTCACAGAACTAAACAGGAGGAGTGAAATTCAAATATAAAAAGATAGTGGTTAATCCTGCCATTATTGTACCAGCAAGCAGAACTAGCTGGCATGTCAGTACTATACAGCACATGGTATCCGTAGCTGGTTAAGACCAATGATAAATTTTCTCCTGTGATAGCCTTCACAATACTTGTGGTGGTTTCAAAGAAAATGGCTCCCAAATGGAGCAGCACTATTAGGTGAGACCCTGTTAGATTACATGTGACCTCTTTGGAGAAAGTGTATCACTGTGGAGGCTTTCAGGTTTTATGTAGACTCAAGCAATTCCCAGTGATACAGACCACTTCCTGTTGTCTGCCAGATGTAGGACCCTCAGCTCCTTCTCCAGCACCATGATGTCCTACCATGTTGATAATGAACTGAACCTCTGAACTGTAAACTCAACCACCACGATTAATTATTTTCTTTGTAACCATTGCTGTGGTCATGGTGTCTGTTCACAGCAATAGAAACCCTAAGTAAGGAGATACATTGTAGCATTCTACCTTGATTTCTCTATGTTCTGTGTCAAAGACACATGATGTCTTCAGGAATAGGATATAACCATCTAGTTCTACTGAGACAAATAGCAATGGCCTGTGCTGCTTTCTGAGACCCCAGAGGTTCCCTGACTCACAATATTCAAGCAGGAGGATTCCTGTGTGTGACATTGGGGCTTTCCTTTAAAAGCCCATGACTTTTAGGAGCAATGTCATTCACACATATGGAGGTACCATCGTTTTAAATCATATTTTTATTCCTTTTCTTAGAGTTTCGCAAAGCTTTGTGACTTTTTAATAATCCTTAGATAGATTTGACCCTTGGCCAGTCTTCATTCTCCTGCTCTTACTCCTATGTAAACCTTTCCACCTCAATTACTTCCCCACTTCCCCACTCTACTTTTGCATCACACAGGTTTTGCTATTTGTCCCCTTTTTATAACCTGTTAATATCCTCTTAACACACTTCTCATGGATCTTTTTATGCTTCCTCGACTCTACTGACTCAAACTGCACTGAAACACAGAAGCCTAAAAATCCTAATCAAAGATGCAGATATGAGTGTGTACAAAAAGCATTTATTGCTTTGCAATATAGAACTAACCATATAAGTTATTCTCTTCATTAATCATTTATAAAACTTTTAATGAATAATGCACCTAAATTAGTAGTTTTCTCCCATTGTATGTGGTTTTGATTACATTCATAGGAGTGTATTTTATATTTCCATTGATCTAATGGAAAAACTATTCAGGCTTTCATCTTGTATGAGGTTTTATTCAATTTTTAAGTAGTTATCTTGAGTTCTACTTTATGAAAATGTCCAAAATGAAATCAAGGCTTACAAGTTAAAAACCATTCTTTTTGCAAAGTTAGTTATAGAAGAGCTGCCGTCTAGAGCATGTGGGAGTCAGCTGCGCTCAGTGTACATTTGCAGTTTCATCTCCAGAAGACTGGTGTAATGAAAGACTCTGTTATCTGTTGTTCAGACTTTGCTTCTCCTGGGCAGGTGCATTTCAAGAATGAATTGTAGCCACCTGTACCCCAAAGTTATTCAAGACCAAAAAAACCAAACTTCTGCATAAGCCTTCTTAATAATAAGAGCATAATAAGTGTTCTGTTCACACACAGTGATCAGCATCCAGTGAAGAGCTGACAACACAAGAGCCAGAAGCGCCTATACTAAAGTTGGAATGACATTCAAGCCTCAGCTAAAGCACACACACACCAGGTCAAATCATAAGAACATTATTGACTTTCCTGAAAAGGGTGCAGGATATTTGTACACTGTGTGAAGATGTATCACTCTGAGTGATTTAATAAAAAGCTGAACAGCCAATTTCTAGGTAGGAGAGTTTAGGTGCGACTTCCAGGAAGAAAAAAGAACTCAGGAGTTAGAATCTGATGTGGATGGCATCTCCAAGAAGATACGGAAGGAATTGGACATACAAAATAAGGAGAGGTAAGAGTCATGTGAAGAATATAGATTAATAGAAACAGGTTAATTTAAGTTATGAGCTAGTTGGGAATACAACTCAACTAAAGGCCAAGACTTCATAATTAACAATACTTCTCCATGTCATTATTGGGGAGTTGATGTTCCCAAAAGACAGTATGACAATAATTTTGAGACAGGGTCTCACTGGCCAAGAACTTACCAAGTAAACTAAGCTGTCTATCCAGAAAGTTCAGGGGCCCCCTTGTTTCCCTCTCACCGTCACTAGGTTTATAAATGTTCTCTACCACACTTGCCTTGTTTATTCTCGAAAACTGTGAGTAAAACAGAGGTTTCTATGCTTGTAAGTAAGCATTTTACTTCATTGTACTTTAAAGATTCTACACTTCTTCAAAGAGAACACTCAAATTCCTCCTTTCCAATCTACTTGTCCCTGTTAATGCTTTTTTTTATTAAATGTGTAACATTGTCTTAGCTACTGTTCCATTGCTGTGAAAGGACACCATAACCAAATCAACTCATTAAAAAAAAACCAACTAATTGGGGCTTTGCTTACAGTTTTAGAGGGCTAATCTTTGATTTTCATGGTGAGAAGCAGACAAAAAGAGTGTCAGTTGAGTTGCTGAAAGCTTTATATCCCAATCTACAGGCAGCAGGCAGAAAGAAAAACAGTGTTCCTGGAATGGGCTTTGAAACCCAAAAGTCCACAACCAGTAACACACCTCCTCCAAATCATCATACACATTTTCTGCAATTGCTCAAGCTAAACATTTGGCACTTTGAGATGTCCACTTTTTGTGTTTTATGTGATTCCTTTTCTGTTACAACTTATACCATGAAGATCTTAGATCAGGTTCAACCTGGATCCTTTCATGTAACAGCAGGGTTTTTTTTTTCATTTTTCTCCTTTTTTATTTTTTTATTATTTATTTTTATTGAGCTCTACATTTTTTTCTGCTTCCCTCCCTGCCTCTTCCCTTCTCTCTTTGACCCTCCCCCAAGGTTCCCATGCTCCCAATTTACTCAGGAGATATTCTCTTTTACTATTTCCCATGTAGATTAGATCTATGTAAGTCTCTCTTAATGTCCTCGTTGTTGCCTAAGTTCTTTGGGGTTGTGATTTGTAGGTTGGTTTTCTTAGCTTTATGTTTAAGAACCACTTATGTGTGAGTACATGTGATAATTGTCTTTCTGTGTCTGGGTTACCTCACTCAAAATAATGTTTTCTAGCTCTATCCATTTTCCTACAAAATTGAAGATGTCATTTTTTTCTGTTGTTTAGTACTCCATTGTATAAATTGGTCATGAAAATAACAAATAATCCAATAAAAAAATGGAGCACAGACCTAAACAGAGAACTCTCAACAGAGGAATCTAAAATGGCTGAAAGACACTTAAGGAAATGTTCAACATCCTTAATCATCAGAGAAATACAAATCAAAACAACTCTGAGATTCTATCTTATACCTGTAAGAATAGCCAAAGGGAAAGGGGAACACTTCTGCATTGCTGGTGGGAATGTCAGCTGGTACAGCTCCTTGGAAGTCAGTGTGGCGATTTCTCAGAAAACTAGGAAACAACCTTCCTCAAGACCCAATAATACCACTTTTAGGTATATATCCAAAGGATGCTCAATCTTGCCACAAGGACATGTGCTCAACTATGTTCATAGCAGTTTTGTTTGTCATAGTCAGAACCTGGAAACAACCTAAATGCCCCTCGACCAAAGAACGGATAAGAAAAATGTGGTACATTTACACAATGGAGTACTACACAGCATTTTTCTCCTTCTAATGTCAAGTTATAAACAGGTGATCCTATAGCATTAAAATGTGAAAGAGTATATGAATGTACCTATGTACCTACATCACTGAAATGGAAGGTTTCTGCCCATACAAGCCACCCAGGGTATCACAAAACATTAAGAAAAAACAAGAAATGAAAATCTGTTGATTTTAACCACTGAAATTTTGTAGTCATCCACTATAATAAGGCCTGAATTTCCCAACCCAGAAATTCCCACCTACAAAGATTATGAAAAGAATAACAGGATTGTTGATGTGGTATTGATGTAGTGGTTGAGCAACAGGACATGATGAACAAAATGGAAAAAAAGAAAAGTAATAGATAAAATACCGATGACCTATAATGTTATATATGAGGAAGTATGGTGAAATTTCACCTACAGAAACATAAAGTAAGGCACAATACAGAACGTATAATTTTAGTAATGCCCTGAAAACCCAGTGGAACATCAATTTGTGTTAGTCTTTAACCTCATCATAAAAAGAGAAGTGTTCATGATAGAAGTGGCTGACTTTTAGGAAGAGATGAAAGTGAAGATAGAAAAAGTTTATCAAGTAAAGCACTATAGAATTAGACAAGATAACTTTCAGGACCATGAATAATGAGTTTAGAGAAGTGAGGAAGAAGGGAGGGCAGGGACGAAACAGGAGGAAAAGCATAGCAACAAAAGTCACGTCAACACAAATATACAAAAGCCTTTGTACTGACTCAGTTCAGCAAGGAAAAAACCTCTAATTAAAAATATTATTTCAAGATACTTATTCTGTACATCTTCAAGGTGGCTGTCATTAATCAGAAAGAAAGTAGAGATATAGAGAAAACCTCAAGCTGGGGGAATAATTTTAGGTACAAATTTGTATTTACTAGCACACAGAAGCAAACAGATAAAATACTTGCTAAGTTTTTGAGGAAATTATATTGCCACAGAAACTGCAAGTACAGTCTAAAAATAGTCTATGACTGTTTGCTGAGTCTTAAAACCCTCAACTAAAATAACCTACGGATATTAGATGAGGTTTTGACATGAAGCAGCTGCAATAGCTATGTTTCCCCAAAGAGGACACAGTCCCCAACACCTTCTTTAGATGTGGCCATAGAGGATAACATAATAGGAAATAGTTTTTCAGTTGAGGCAGGACCCTTGGAAAATAATACATGAGGGAACTTTATTTAAAAAAAAAAAAAAAAAAAAAAAAACAAGATCAACAGGACCTTTCCATTCAAGGAATTTTAACAAAACATGTATTAAGGACTTAACTACTGCTTCATAACCAGGTCTTCTGTCCTTCTTTAGCAAATATTGCTGTTAATTACCATACCTCCATGTTCCAGTTTGATTTCAATTGCAGTCAGGGAACATGAACCAAAAGCAGTTTGGGGAAGAATGAGTTTATTTGCCTTACACTTCCAGATCACAGTCAATCAAAAAGGGAAGTCAGGGCAGGAAGTGAAGAAAAGAACCTGAAACCAGGAAATAAAACAGGGATTTGGACGGATGTTACTTCTTGATTCCTCCCCATGGTTCTCTTGGCTTGCTTTTTTATATGACCCAGCACCACTTGCCCTGAGTGGCCCTGCCCAGCATGGAGTGGGTCCTCCCACATCAATTCTTAATCACGAAATGCCCCACAGATACGTCTACAGACCCATCTGATGAAGACTTTTATTTAATTGAGGATTTCCCAGATGACTCTAGCTTATGCTTGACAAATAAAATAAACAGCATGCTACAATTTATAATCTTATGGATATGCAAAGGTTTTCATAATTCTTTGAAGTTCTTACCACCAGAAAAACATCAAAAGTAGACATCTATAACAATATTTGGACAGTGTTGACACCCATTCGTGTGGGATGGAAATGATTTTGAATCACTTTACTGAGGAAGAAAATGGATGTGCTGTGAGCATGCAGGAAGGCTGATTTGGTTAACAGATTAATTTGTACTAACATAGACTGACTAATTTTAACTAAATATTTTATTATATTTTTTGTTTGGGAATACACCTGGATTTCACCTTCCAGTTTTCTTTGCAGTTCACGGAAGCCAGGCAATTAAATTTTATCTGCATTCTCTCTTTCTGTATTGGAATTTCTGGTTGTGCTTGACTAAAACTGAACAATGTAAAATAAGAAGTATATTTGTCATTAAAAACATGTGTTTATTTTGTAACAGTTACAAAGGATATAGACATCATTATTAAATCTATAATTGTTGTATATTTAAAATTTATATCTCCAAAAACTGTAATACTTGGGATGACTTACAAATAGAACAGGACTCACCTTAACATCAAACACAGACACAGACACAGGTAGATGTATGCACTCATACAGAGGAGGGAGGGAGAGAGACAGAGAGAGAGAGAGAGAGAGAGAGAGAAAGAGAGAGAGAGAGCAACCTGACACGTCAAACCATATTCTCTATCTCATGATAATGGAGGGGAAATTTCAGGGGTACTAAAGAGTTAAAATCAGACATTGGAGAATGTTTATGTCTTTAAGACACAAATTTTTGAAAGATATTATATATTTGAGCAAAATAATTTTATTTTTAGCATTTAATGATAGAAAATGAAAAAAATTCTCTCAGGATCAGCATAGTTTATCAGGTCAAGTTCACTATAGAGCAAATGAAAAGAGTTTAATTGATATTGTAAGCAAAGTCTTTACTGTATTTAAAGCAAAAAACTTTAAATATTACTAAAGCTAGTTGAGTCCCTAATGATACAGTCATGACATTAAGATCTGATCTCTGATATTTCACTATGAACATGGAAAACCCTGAGATGTCATATTCTCTAAGAAAGCATTTTGCTGGATAAGTTGCCTAATTCCAACAGAAGGACTTAAATTTGATTGTGTCTCTAATAAAGGACTATACTATATTGTGTCACACCCAAATGCTTATGTTACATAGTTTTATGTCAACTTGACATGCATCTGAGAGGAGAGAACCTCAATTAAGAAAATGTCTCCATAAACTGGGTTGTAGGCAGGCCTGTAAGACAGTTTCTTAATTAGTATTTGGTGGGAACTGAACTAGACCTGTAGTCCTTCCTGGGTTCTATAAGTAAGAAGGCTGAAGAAGTTATGGGAAGCAAGCCAATAAGCAGCACTCCACCATGGCCTCTGCACCAGATCCTGCTTCCAGATTCAAACCCTACTTGAAGTCCTGTCCTGACTTCCTTTGATTTGAAATTTGATGTGGAAGTGTAAGCTGAATAAACCCTTTGTTCTCCAAGTTGCCTTGGTCAAAGTGTTTCATTATAGTAATGGTAGTCCTAACAAAGACAAAGCTCATGTTTATGTTTAATTTCTAAAGCATATTTTATTTCCAATTTTAGCAAGTCCAGAGATAATAAACTATTCTAGTAAATGTTTTATATGTGTGAAAGTAAAGCTTATTTTATGCAATTTATTGTTAAGAAATAGACATATTAACTAAGAAATCTGTCTAGAATAATATACTTTCTCTAGTGAAATAGAAGCTTACATAAAAATTGAACCTTTTAAGTCAATTGCTTAGAAAAATACATTTTTTCAATATTATGATTCTGCATTGAATCAAAGTATCTTTATACAAAACCCTTCAAATTTTCTCTGCTTAATTTTCTTCCATGTAAAATTCAAGTGGTCTGTGGTTTTGAGTCTATTGTGAAAAGAAATATCAGAAAATAGATTGGACCCAACCTGAAGGTTTCCAAGGTACAGTGTCTATGCTCTTTAAACGAACATCTATTCTGGGGTGGATGCCTAAGGGGTCACATGGCATCATAGTTTTTAGCTCACATGTCATACCTTATAAATAAATGAATTATCTGTACTTGAATCTCCTGGAGCCTACAAGACATATCCCATTATACTGACTAGTATAGTTACACAAATTTATTTTTAAAAATTGATGAAAAAGTTTACCATAGTTGGATTCAGCCTACAAAAATGTGTTTGGATCTGAATTCAGATTTGGTAGGTGAGAAAATTGTGATGTCACATCATTAGAGGAGAATAAAAGTAAGTCAGACTTTTTCAGGTAACTAGGCCCTATCAGAAAGCAGTGTTTGAGGAAGATTATTTTTACCCAAAACAGGACCAAGAGGTGAACATGAGAGTCATACCAAGCACAGTAACAAATTATACTGGAAAATATCATCCAGGCAGACTAAGAACCCTCCAACAATACACCATGTTCCATTTTTCTGACCCAGTGTATTATAAACTAGATCCCTGGCAGTAATTAATTCCAGATTACAGACTCCTCCTGTAGACCCTGCTCCCTGTAATCTAAAATGTACTTGCACCAATGTGTTATATACAAGACTGTGTCATGCTGTCAAGAGACTAAAATGCAACCTCAGTGTCCAACTTAATAAGAGAATTATACAGATGACTTAATCAGCACCAACACAGACTTTATAGATTTAGAGGAGGATGGTGTGGCATTATCTCCATTGGCAAGGAAAAGCAGTCCCCATATGCTATTAGCACTTGGGGACTCTTTGTTTAAAAAGTATGGATTTTATTTCATATTGTTATCTGTGTGGGGTTTGCCTGCATGTATGTCTGTGTATTCCAGGCATGACTGGTGCCTGTAGAGGTCAAAAGATGTCAGGTCAACTGGAGCTGGAATTATAAGCATTTATGGGGAGCCAGTTGAACCTTAAACCACTAGAAGATCAGTCAGTGCTCTTAACTGTGGATCCATCTCAGCCTGTCTTAATCATACATGCACACATGCACGTGCATGCGAGCACTCACACACACTCACACACACACACACACACACACACACACACACACACACACACACACACACACCAAAATCAATTGAATAAAATGCCTCTGAAATCCTAAAGGAAAAAACAATTCAGAAGAATAAACTGGAGCTGAAGTTAGAGAGGATGATTCAGTGGGTAAGGGGCTTGCCACAAATACCTGGGATCTTGAGTTTTGAATTCCCAGAACTCATATGTACTGAGCATGGCAGCAATTTTAGATTCCCTTAGGTAAGATGGGATGTGGAGGCAGCAGAATCCCTTGAACTTTACAGCCCATCTAGCCTAATCCAAGTGGCAAAAAGGAAAAGACCCTGTCTTAAACAAGGGGGGGGGAGGCAAGAATCAATAGCAGCAGTTGTCCTCTCACTTCAGTATCTGAGTGTGCTCATTCACACGAATGCCCCCCCCCACACACACACCATAAAAAGAAAAAGAAAGGAAGGAGCAAAGAAAATGAGGTAGGAAGAAATGGAGGTTAGGATAGAGAAATGAGAGGGGGCAAGGGGAGATGGTTTCACTGCTAAGTTGCACAGGTTCAGCCATTGATCTGCGCACTTATTTATCTCAGAAATGGAGGATCTTTGTTGGCAATATTACTCTGCTGATCAGTACACTTTGATCATTAAAAGATTTCTTCTGACCTACAATTTTAGATTTCAGTTGAGTAGAATCTATATTTTATTCTTAGAAAATTGTAAGTATCACATATAATATAAAAATCAAATTAGTAAGAATTAGAATAGATTACCAAGGAAAGTAAATGTATGGTGTTTGTGTTGGAGGTGGATTTCTCTGTAAACACATTGTGTTTTTCTGCAGAAACATGAGACAGCGTCTGGGTAGCGCTAACAGAGCAGGAAGACTGCAGGAAGTACTCTTCCTTTTCACAGGAGTTCCACAAACACTGACTTTCTAGTCATGTCTCAGAGCTTGGATCACCATATGAATGTCCTTAGAATTTTACTTTTGATATTCAAAGGGTGGGTAAAGAGGATGCAATCTCTGTTAATTCAATTTCTTTATTCGTATTTAAATTATTCAAGGGATCTCTAGAAGAGGCTGAGAGGTTAAGAGAACCGTCTGCTTCTCTGGAGGAATTGGATTTAACTCCCAGCACCTAAATGGCAGCTCACTGTTCCAGTGAATTTGCTGCCTTCACTTGACCTCCAGTGCCATTAGGCTTGTGTATGGTGCACAGACATACATTCAGGCAAATAAAAAACGAAAAACAATAATTATTTAGGAGAATAAATTTTAAACATTAACTGGATACTGAGCAGCATAATCTATAAATAAATTCTACTAGCAGTGAAGTTCACGTACTGCTCTTTTACTTTGCTGGAATCGCTGAAGGAACCATCAAGAAGAGGATAATTAATAGAAAGTCTTCAGGTTATGTAGTAGATAATTGATTATACTTGTAATGTTCTTTAGTCTGGCTAATTTCATTCTGTGGTGTTTTATTTTCAAACTCTTCACAATAAGTTTTAACTATTAAAATGATTAAAAAATAAATTGACTAAAAACATAAAATTTTACTAGGCAATATTTCACACTTTCACACAACTAAAATTCCATGACTATGAAGGCAGAATCAGAAAGTTCAGGAGTTTAAGGCAAGACTGAGCTACATAATTATTTTAAGATCAGTGTTAACAACACATGACCCTGTATCAATGACCCCTAGAACTCCCATGGTACAAAGAGAGCAATGACTCATGAAGTTGTCCTCTGACATCTACATGTACATCATGTAAGACAACACCAAAATATAAATTTTACAAGCTTTAACGTAATAGCGGTGTAAATAATATTCAGATATTTTGAAGGTAATAAAATTAGAGAAATTCTTATTATGACCTAAAACATAAATAGAAAAGAATTATTATCTTCTATTCACAATAAATTGTAAATATACTTGAATGTTGTATACATACAAACTGGGTTCTAGATGGAGAAAGAATAAAGCGAATCACACATTTACTCTGGTTACACATTTTAAGGAGTAATCCTTCTGAACCTGACTGGATTTGGAATCACCTGGGAGACACAACTTTGGGTGAGTCTGGGAGGACATCTTAGGAGGGGTTTGACTGAAGAGCGGATGCCCATCCTGAATGTGGTTTGAACCAATCCATGCCTGGGTTTTTGGAATGAATTAAAATAGACAACAAAAAGAGACAAGTCATGGGTCAGCATTTCTCCTTTCCATTTCTGTATTGGCCCAGATGTGCACCAGTTCCCACTGCCACACCCCTCAGTGGCTTCTAATTCCTTGTCTTTTCCAACATGAGAGACTGTGCCCTCCACCTGTGACTCCAAGTAAATCATGTCTCTATTTAATTTATTATCCCTATTAGATGTATAATTTTATATAAATGGATATACAAATTTCCAGGCACTAGTTATCATTTTTATTAAAATGTTTGAATTTTATTTACAAAATTTCTCATCCCCCAAAAAACTAGGTAACTTCTAAAGCAAGGAAATTTGACTAATTAAAAAGTATCCCAATAATCTTTTCTCCTTGAAGAAATATTCTCAATTTGTTTCCTGTTTATAAACTGACTTTCTTGTTATTCTTATTATATTTTCTTTGCTTTTTCCACTTACTCTCAGACACCTGTCTTTTCTGTTTCTCTACTGTGTTAAACTACATTTCCTCAGCATTTTATTCATGTCTAGCCTGCATTTTCTCAGTTTATGTCTGCCAGGATTTCTCATCAGCAATGGTATTTTCTGGAAGCTTGTTGAGGCATGCTTAGAGACCACAATTTCAAAATAGATTTAGCATACAGGGTTCAGTTACAGTGTCTCTTTGATGATCTCTTACACAGCTCTGGGCTGTAGAAAATGGCTCAAAGCATGGAGAACTTAAAAAAGTTCAACACACATCCATAATGATAAAACATCTAAATACCCCAAAGGTGAGAAGAAAACCTCATATCCATTAACTCAAGTGTTTAACAGAGTAACCACCAGGGGTTTCTATTTTTTACAGTTTACTAGTTACTAATATAGTTTTCCTCTGTCTTAAGTACTTGAAGCATTCAAATAGCCCCTCTACCCTTTGCTCTTTGCAATGCCACTATTACTTAGGTAGCTATAAATTGGTCCATAGTTCACATATTAAGGGTATTGAATCATACACCTTCAGATGCTAACCTCAAGTCTGTAGGTTACCAATTATATTTGTACTTTTAACAAACTGTCAACAAATACTTGTAGTTACTAGCACCTTTACACTTTCACCAGTAACTGAGATGACTCCCAGAATTTGCGAAATTTTGTATCTATGGTAAAGATTTCACATTTAGCCATATCAGAATAAGCTAAGGGAACCATACATAGGGTCAGTCTTGGAGAATCACAAATTTTGAGCTTCTTATAAAATCAGGACTCTAAGAAATGATTTAAAGCATCACAAAAATAAGGTCACAGTATTGTTATTCCTGGGAAAATAGGAGGAATAAGACCACTGTTGCTCAGGTCATTCTGACATAGACTCCATTGGTTTCTGACAACATGGATACAAAAGTAACCTTAACAGAAGCTATTTACCTCTCATCACAAGTCTTTATATTATATATAAGCAATGAGCTATCAAGCTGCACTAGTCTTCTTGCTCAGTGTAATTGTAAAAACCAATTTGTTAATACTCCCTTCCTGTCCTTTATCTATAAAACCAGACTTTCCAGAAGCCATCATAGCACTTCTGGATAGCTATAATATCTTTGCCCAATTGGCTCTCTGCTTTAACTCAAGGAAACTTAGTTCTCCCACTCCACTAATCATTGTAATTTAAATGTAAGTGTGGGTGAACACTTGGTCTCCATCTGGAGTTGATGTTCAGAAAAGCTATGGGAAAACGTTAAGAAGTGTGACTCCAATGGAGGAGGGTGGTCACTGGGACCAGCTGTAAGCTTTTACAGCCCTCTCCCATCCCTCTGCCTACTTCCTGATCAAGAATAAAATACTGCCACCTGCCTAATTTCTTGCCACCACTCCTTCCTTATCATGATAGACTGTGCCTCCTTTTTAAGCCATGAAACAAAATAAACCCTTCATTACCTTAGTTGCTTACTTTTATCGGGTACTTTCTTGTATCAAGGAGAAAGGTGATTAATACATGGATATTGCCTCCACCTTCCTTTGATTGACATCACCCTCCTTTGACCACGGTATAACAGTACATGCAAAATATTTTTACAGGAATTTTATTGTACTGGAGTTTTACTGAGAGTTTACAACATTGGAATCATTTTAAATCATAGATTATTCATTAGATTCAATTGCCTTTCTTCACGTGTCAAGCACATGTCCTCTGACTTCCCAGGTGATTTTGTTATCACCTTCCTTCTTCCAAAATGTTTCTCTATCATACCCAGGTTCTTTGATCCTTCCAGAATAATCTAGCTAAAATGTGATTAATCAGATGTCTGCACTTATTTCTTTAACAGCTCCTTGACTTGTATGAAGCAATATGGAGTCTATCCCTCTTGTTCCACGTACAGTCCAATTTACTTTTTGTTATCATTATCCTAAAAACAATTCTGTCAAATTATATATTCCTACTAAAATAACAAATAGTTATATATTGTCTACTATTACTTATAATATCTTCTTAGACAACTTTTTTTAAAAAAAATCACCACTGCTAATCCCTCAAATAATATAGTATTACCCATATTGGGTAATGATAAGAGAAAAGACAATATGTCCTAAATTTAATTACACAGGACCAAAGAATGGAAGGCATGAGAGATGGTGGGTAGGTTAATTAGTAACAACCTGTAGGCACAGAAAACAAAAGGAACTTTTGTATGATCTTTAATATGTGTTAAAACCTTAGCTATAACCCTATAGAGACTGCATTGGGGCTTACAGCTCTAGTAGATCAAGAGGTTTCTCTAAATAGATTGAATAGTATCACAAACCTACAAGTAAACTGTTCCTCTCAGGTGTAATCAATCTTGGATCAATATAAGGCTTGCCTCCCTTATTCAAATTCCCAATATACAATTCTCTGTTGTATAATTTTGAAGACATTTTACCAATTGGTACATAGCCTTACTTCTGAGACATTGGGAATTTGATCAAACTGTTGTCTGTTCTTTACTGGCTAGCATCTGAAATGGTCTAGTACATTTCTTTATTTCAGAGTTCTCTCTGTTCTAGGACTTTGCAGTAACAATTATATTTCATCTTAATACTGTATATATGGTGTGTGTATGTGTGTGTTCTTCTAACATTCGATATTATTATATTTGATAATTTTTCCCTGTTAAAGTAAATTGATTTGTAGGTCTGGAAAGTTGGCTAAGTGACTAAGACCACTTTCTGATTCCAGAGCACCCTAGTTCAGTTCCTAGCATCGACATCAGACACTTCAAAACACAGCTTATAACTACTGGGCATCTGTGGGTATGGCCCCACCCCCTACACATATGCAATAATTAATAAAATATTTTTTAAAATAAACAAAAATTAAAAGTAATCTATTTGTATAAATGTCTATCATGCAAACTATCCCTAATAATTTCCCCCAATAACAGTAGGACACAGTCACATATCCATTAGCACTTCACATGGTGATTTCCCTCTGTATGCTGTGATTACCATTACTGAGTAAAGAAACTGCTTTGTACCTATGGTATAGGAGGTCCTTCTGTCTGTGTGTTGCTTTTGTTGGTTAATGAATAAAGAAACTGCCTTGGCCTATTATAAGGCAGAACTTAGGTAGGTGGGGAAGAAGGAACTGAGTGCTGGGAGAAAGAAGGGCAGAGTCAGGAAGCTGCCATGGAGTCGCTGCCAGAGTAAGACATACCTAATCTTTGCCAGTAAGCCATTGCCAAGTGGTGATATACAGATTAATAGAAATGGGTTAAATTAATATATGAGTTAGCCAATAAGAATCTAGAGCTAATGGGCCAAGAAGTGATTTAATGAATACAGTTTTTGTGTGGTTATTTCGAGGTTAAGTTAGTCGGGTGGCTGGATATCAACAAGCGGCTCCTTGCAACAGACCTGTAGCAGGGCAGAACTTAGCTAAGCAGGGAAAATTAAGCTGAATTCTGGGAGCAAAGAGGTAAAGTCAGGGAAAAGTGGGAGAGAAGCAATGGAGTTACTGGAGACAGACACATAGCAATGTACAGATTAATAGAAATGGGTTAAATTAATATAAGAGTTAGCCAATAAAAAGCTAGAGCTAATGGGCCAAGCAGTGATTTAATTAATACAGTTTCTGTGTGATTATTTCGGGTCTAAGCTAGCCAGATAGCCAGGAACCAACAGGCTCTAACACTGACTTTGTGGGTTGCCATAATATGTGATTAACATTTCATGTAAATGTTCTATGCACATGGCTTAGCTAGAGTTTTAGACACCATGACCCTTCCAACTCTTATAAAGGAAAACATTTAACTGGGCTGGTTTACAGTTCAAAGATATAGTCTATTATCAGCATGGTATGAAGCACGGTGGCATGCAGGCAGACATGGTGCTAGAACAGGAGCTGTAAGTTCTACATCTTGACCCACAGACAATGGAAATTGTGTGTCACACTGGGCATAGCTTGAGCATATAAGATTCAAAGCCTGCCCCCACAATGCCACACTTCCTCCTACTGTTGCACCTACTCCAACAAGACCACACCTCCTAATAGTGCCACTCCCTTTGGGCCAAACATTCAAACATAAGAGTTTATGGGGCCATTTCTATTCAAACCACCAAAGTAGAATGTAAAAATAGACTTTTAGGAAGCATTTTTCCTCAAGAACAATTCTGTCCTCACCCTGTGGGATTGTAAAGCTTGGAGGCATATGGAACCATAAGGTAGAAGCAAATACAGAAAAATGTCATGACTGGCTGTGTCCTGGGGAATCATTTTCTTTATGGACCATGGATTAAATACACTGATAGTTTCCAAAACAATTTTTAAGTGTTGGTGATTGAACCTGGGATCTTGTTTATATGAAAAGGTACTTTATTATTAAAAGAAACCACTGGCTCTACATAATTTACTTTAATCTCCACAGGAATAAATAATAAATATCTAATTTATTTAATGGTTGTTATTGTAGAACAGAATATGATTTTTTATAGGTATTTGATTCCAGAAAATGAAAAAATTAAGATCAGATTCTCTCAGTAGTTGTTTATTTAGTAAAGACATTTTAAGATTAAAAAGTACATTGATATATATTTATAATGAGGTAGTGATATTTGTCTAAAAGTCTTTAATATACTAATCCTCACAAGATAAATTTGGATAATAATAAGGTAAAGTTTGTAAATTAACAAAAATATAACACAAAGTTTATCAAATGATGCTGTTAGGTAAATTTCAGTTATCTTAAAAAGTTGACAAAATTCTTATATTATAAAATCATATGAAATACTAATGTATTTGGAGATTTCAATTCCAGTCACAATTCATTCAATATTTAAGACTTGAATTAAAGATATTTACTCCAAAATTATCAATATTAAGATATTGGTTTATTTCATATGTTTTATCATTTTTCTCTGTCAGTAATGAATTCAGTGCTGCCTTTTTTTGCTTCTGTCCCATCACTTTCTTATTTTCTTCTGCTTCAAAGTTTTTTCAGGCTTCCACATAGATGTAACAGGAGGAGGAGAGGGGAGAGGGCCTGCTTTGTTCCAGCCACCCAGCTAGCTTATACCCAAAATAATCAGAAATTGTGTGATTTAATTGTTTAATTAAAACACTGACTGGCCCATTAGTTCTAGCCTCTTATTGGTCAACTCTCACATCTTGATTTAACCCATTTCTAATAATCTGTATGTCACCATGAGGTCGTGGCTTACCGGGAAAGATTCAGCATGTCTGACCTGGCAGCTCCATGGTGCTTCTCTCTCTGCCCTTCTTCCCAGCATTCAGTTCTCTCTACTTTGCCTACCTAAGTGCTGCCCTATCAAAAGGCCAAGGCAGATTCTTTATTCAACCAATGAAAGCAATACATATAGAAGGACCTCCTACACCACATAGATTCTTTTTTATTGATTTTATTGAGCTCTACATTTTTATCTGCTCCTCTCCCTTTGTCTCTCCTCTCCTTCAACCCCCTCCCATGTTTCCCATGCTCCCAAAATACTAGAAGATCTGGTCTTTTTCTACTTTCCATGTAGATTAGATCCACGTAAATCTCTCTTAGGGTCCTCAATGTTGTCTAGGATCTTTTGGATTGTGAATTGTAGGCTGGTTTTCTTTGTTTTATGTTTAAAATTCATTTATGAGTGAGGATATTGATATTTGTCTTTCTGGTTCTGGGTTACCTCACTCAATATGATGTTTTCTAGATCTATCCTTTTGCCTGCAAATTTCAAGATGTCATTATTCTTTTCTGCTGTGTAGTACTCCATTGTGTAAATGTATCACATTTTCCTTATCCATTCTTTGGTCGAGGGGCATTTAGGTTCCACATAGATTCTTTTTTTTAATTAATTTATTTTTATTGTGAAATTTTTTTTATTAATTTTTAATTTTTTAAATTTTTCTCTGCTCCCCTCCCTGCCACTCCCCTCCCTCCCTCAACCCTCCCCCAAGGTCCCCATGCTCCCAAATTATTCAGGAGATCTTGTCTTTTTATACTTTCTACTTCCCACATAGATTATATCTATGTAGGGCTCTCTTAGTGTCCATATTGTTGTCTAAATTCTCTGGGATTGTGGTTTGTAAGATGGTTTTCTTTGCCTTATGTTTAAAAACCACCTATGAGTGAGTACATGTGATAATTGTCTTTCTGTGTCTGGGTTACCTCACTCAAAATAATGCTTTCTAGTTCTATTCATTTTCCTGCAAAATTTAGGCTGTCATTTTTTTCTGCTATGTAGTACTCCTTTTTTTTATCCATTCTTCAATCACGGGGCATTTAGGTTGTTTCCAGTTTCTGGCTATGACAAATAAAGCTGCTATGAACATAGTTGAGCACATGTCCTTGTGGCATGATTAAGCATCCTTTGGATATATACCCAAGAGTGGTATTACTGGGTCTTGAGGAAGGTTGTTTCCTAATTTTCTGAGAAATCGCCACACTGACATCCATAGGGGTTGTACCAGCTTACATTCCCACCAGCAATGCAGAAGTGTTCCCTTTTCTCCACAGCCTCTCCAGCATAAGTTGTCATCAGTGTTTTTGATGACAAACTTGGCCATTCTTACAGGTGTAAGATGGAATCTCAGAGTTGTTTTGATTTGCATTTCTCTGATGACTAAGGATGTTGAACATTTCCTTAAGTGTCTTTCAGCCATTTTAGATTCCTCTGTTGAGAGTTCTCTGTTTAGGTCTGTGCTCCATTTTTTTTTATTGGATTATGTTTTGTTGTCCAATTTCTTGAGTTCCTTGTATATTTTGGAGATCAGACCTCTGTCTGATGTGGGATTAGTGAAGATCTTTTCCCGTTCTGTAGGCTGGCGTTTTATTTTGTTGACCGTGTCCTTTGCTTTACAGAAGCTTTTCAGTTTCAGGAGGTCCCATTTATTAAATGTTTGTCTCAGTGTCTGTGCTGCTGGGGTTCTATTTAGGAAGTGGTTCCCTGTGCCAATGCGTTCAA